>CAKAOI010050414.1:40872-55643 GCA_916701655.1 Sebastiscus albofasciatus
GCACAACACGTCCAACCTTGAAGC
The DNA here is from genome assembly GCA_916701655.1 of Sebastiscus albofasciatus. Classification (NCBI taxonomy): domain Eukaryota; kingdom Metazoa; phylum Chordata; class Actinopteri; order Perciformes; family Sebastidae; genus Sebastiscus; species Sebastiscus albofasciatus. Next base: position 40,897 of record CAKAOI010050414.1, read on the forward strand.
AGATGGGCTACAACAGCAGAAGACCACCCGGTACTAGCAAGGTGTACCTAATAAAGTGGCCGGTGAGTGTATATATATATATTTTTTTTAACTCCAGGCAGCTTATGCTGTTCAGACTGATTAAAAACATCAGATTTCACAGGTGAGGAGAAAAATCACTCCTGATTACACTCCCCTGTCTATTTCAATACTTCACGTCTATTTCATCATGCGAAAGCCAGACGGAAGCTCAGAGGTTCACTTAACTTCCAGCAGGAGGTGAGTTATGAGAGGAGGAAGAGGTGTTTGTCACCTGCCATACTCGGCTGTGAGTCGGAAACTAATTAATGCGGCATATGTGCTTCATTTGAAGAGAGCCCCAAAGGCGGGCTCAAGCCACTGACTAGCAGTCTCAAAATACCAACACATCTATCTCTGTGTGTGCACACATATCTGAAACAAAGGGATCCCATAGCGGTACTGATGTAGACGTCCATAAAAGACTTCTCATGACTAAATCGGAGCACTTTTAGGAGCTACAAACGTCGTCTAAAGGGGTGAAACATACTTCCACTTAAAATCCTCGATGCAGTGAATGTGGTAAACAAGTTGAAAACTCTCTATTTCCGCAGTGACCCAGGAGTACCACCCCATTGACATCTCTGCCCTCCTAAGAGAATCCAAAAAATGCTGTCTTTCTATTTCAGAAGCCTTTCAGACATTCCACGTATCTGTTGACCAGCGTGGACTCAGGAAATACAGCGTCTGTGCAAATGCTGCTGAGTGTATCGAGCAAAAGAAATCCTCTTTCAACCCCTTTTCTGTATTTGCTGTGTTTTCACTCTCTTATTGAAGTCTTAGCATGGCATGTCAGGTATTGATATTTTCAGAATAGGTTACTCTGAAATGTCATGTTTGCTGATACTGTACACAAAAACGCCTTTATGAAACCTGTATAGAACTGTATATTGGGTGGGTTTTTTCTCTGCAGGTTTTCAACATGTTACAAACATCGAAATATAAAAGAATAGAGGAGAGTGTTACTGTCAGAAATACAAAATACAAAAGTATTTCTTTACATGTTGGTCAAAGGAGGTCCTGTTTGCACTGTAACTGATACTGAAGAAAACATCTAAATGTAATGACAGAACGAGATCTGAAGTTTCAACTTATCCTCATACAATATGTATAATATATAGTATGATATCTTACGAAAAGTTATTCTTGATTTTTCGTGTGTTCTCCTATGAATATCCAGCAACATGTTTTAATATCCGCACCTTACATGCATACAGTCTTTTCAAAATAAACTTCACAGGAAACAACTTGGTTAAGTTTAGGGAACAAAACTACTTAGTGAGGCTTATAGGAAAAGATTGTGGTTTGGTTTTAAAATACCTACGTTTGAAATATTATCATAGATTTAGGCAACAAAACTACTTAGTTAACTGCAGAAGTGGCGTTACTTCATTACGGAAGTTGCAAATAAATCAACGTTGACTTCTGGTTTCACACGGGACACGAACAACTGTCTCCTGGATGAAAGCCTTGTGTTTGTTGGTCCTCTTTAAACTACATCACCACAGTCACTCCCGGCGCACTCTCTCTGAGCGTTTACTGTTGCCTCAGATGAGTTTACATTGTAGTTAATAGAAAGCCCGGTTTTGTGCTAAAGGGTGCCTTGTGCGGCGGTACCGAACGCTGACAGCCGTGACAAAGCCTCAGTATTTGACGCCCTGATATTGAGGAATGGGAGTTTATCGCTCTTTAACCTTCCTGATTCACGATTGTGTGAGCATAACATTGATTTTGTGGGATATATAGGAATTACAGTGCATTACGTTTCGTAAGTATAGCTACAATCTATGTACGAAAACAGCCTGGAAGTTTTTAGGAGCATCTGTTTACATGATTTCTAAACAGCTTTATGGGTGTTTATCCTCGATTGAAACCAGAGAATCTGCTACTTTATCACTGGATGGAGTAGATTCCTCTGATTCCACCTGTGCAACCCTGTCTCCTAAAAAATGACGAACGTTGAACGTTGAGTGAACGTTGACTTGTAGTTTCACACGGGACACCAACAGTGGCCTCCTGGGTGAAAGTCCTGTTTGACTAATCTACCCTAACCTCCTCCCTATACTATCATTACAAACGTAGGCCCATTAGCCCATTTGTGAGACATCAAAAACAAACATAATACGCAACACTTGAAAGGTATAGTAATTCACAATGCAGTTTTGCTGTATTGGAACATAATGTTCAGTAGACAGGGCTGCTCTTTGAGTTATTACTCTGAGAAGAAAGGGGACTTTTTTCATGCTAATTCCATAAATCAGTTTCACCGGCTTCCAGGTTCAACCGAGGCCAAAAGTATTTCATCACCATCAAACCAAAAAAATGATTTTGTATGCACACAACCATCAAACTAAAGCTCTGGCTGTCAAAAACCTGCCACTGTGTCCCTTTAACCTACCGGTACGTCAGGCAGTCAGTGATGTTGGCAATGCCATCTGTCCCTTTGATAGTCAGTCCGCCCAACATCACCTGTGCACGGCTGTCTCTGAGCGCTGCAAGGACTCCGTCTTCAAGTCAAACGGACAGCATTTGGAAGTTGGCCAAATCTTCAAACGTACGTCTTTCCCAATCGTTTCCATACTAAACCATGCATGAACCTACGCATTACAGATGTGGAGCTCACACATTAAACATAAAACTTCTCCTCTAAAATGTACTTTCCTAAGTTGGCTGCCTCGTGCAGTCAAGAGTCTGAAGAAACAATCCCTACATTTGTTGCACATCAATACCTGATGGTAATCTGGCACATTGTGGCCTTGTCATTTAATGAATGCTTCGTCTCTTTAGTGACATTCAAATGTGACAGCTGAGTCCTTGGATTAAAGAGAAAGGTCCCGTGCTTCACCTGCCACAGTCCTGCTGTGAGCAAAGTGGCCATTATACTGCTGTAGGCCTATTCCTCTCCACTATTAGATCTCTGGGCGCGGCTCAATTATCCCACTACTTTCACACGCTTGCTGACAGCCGTGTTGGCAGGTGTGTCCTTTCCAGACGCGCTCACCTCTCCGGATGGGAAATTAGTCAGTGCAGCCCGCCATCAGCTACAGCAACTGACATCTTCCACCAGCATGCCCTTTCATTAAGAGTGAGGAGAAGGAAGGGAGATGAGGAGAGCAAACGCTGCTTGAACATCCAACACCGAACTGCTGGCTCCTGAACGGTGGACCACGTGCGTTTTCAGAAACGAGCTACAGAGAGTTAATCTACCTCATGCAGGTAAAATCCTCCACAAAGCAAAGCCCTGATTATTGACTGGGGTGTTGTTGGCCACTATTGTCCCACAGTGCAGCTGAACGAAACTGACAAAAATAGTGGACGGTGGCTCGATGGCTCCAGCTCAGAAACGCACACATACCTGTGGAACCCTTTTTACTGGCTGCTCTGGAAGTTTTATCTTTGAAATGCTCCAAAATGAGGCGATTCATGTTGGTGCAAGCAGGGTTTACTGTGCTATGCCACTGCCAAAGTAGTGCACTATTAACAAAACTAAACAGTGTATACGTTACAGTATATTGTACAGTATGTTATTGGAACACACTCCGATTGGGATTTGTACTATTATACTGCAAGAATATTACAAACACTGAGGTTCAGTAGTCATCAATCCCTCAATGCATAATCCCTCCTATCAGTATTATAAATCTGTATTTTTCGGATGCATTTTTTTAATCCGTCATCCGATAAAACTTCAAAACTTTGCACACCGAGTACAACGCATTTTATTATTCTATTCGCTGCAAAAATTCGCAATGCAAGACAAAATTAATTTACTATATGGGTGAAATGGATAGCACTAGTCCAAAACAGGGCGAATGAATTAACGGCAATAGCAAGAAGCGATCATTTAGCTGCCTAGAGCACAATCACTACTGTCTAATCCTTCGTACATCATTTGTTTTGCGATCATCCCTGATTACAATCTGTCACAATCTACCTTTAAATTTCACATCTCGGTATTCTTTTATTTCTTTATCGTAAAGTGCTTTAATTTGCTGGGAGACAAATGAACGAAGTGAATCAGTTTATCAGATGCCAATTTGAATGATGACATTTGAATTTATGGTGGCTCTGAGTGGTCAAACAGATCTGACAGGTTGAGACAAAAACGCAGAAAATCGAACCTGTTTCCGTGTAAATGTGTTTGACACAAAGTAAGGTTGTATTTATTCTTAAACGTGCGGCAATTTCGGATAAAAAATACGGACTTGGTGTGCAAAGGTCTTGATAATGTTCTTAAAGCCACCAGAAGAAGTCTGCAAACTTTTCTTTATATTTAATATTTTCACTTTTAATGATACTTTCATTAAAATTTCATTTCACAATGGTCTAAATGTGGTTTTGAAGCTTCACATAACTCTGGTGGATAAATACTAAATCCCTTTTAAAAGCATTTTTTTTTCTAGATACCAACCTCACCATGTATAATTTGTGTGATTTGTTGTGGAATCCTCTTCAGGTCCTTGACATCCCGAAATAACACGTGCTCAAGTGTGGTTCACGCTGTTTAAAGAGGTTTTGCTGTGTTTTGGTAAGTAAGTTCGAAAAGCTTTGTAATCAACTTGTTTGTTCCTTTACTCTGTGAGTTGGTACAGCTTTAGCTCATTCTGTTGTGTGAGAATTTACACAACTCTTTCTGTAGTTTTTGTTTCGAATGAGCGCCTTTAACTCCGCAGGTCCCACAAGTGAAAACGACTTTGTACCACAAGAGCTTCCGAGAGCCAGAAGTGCAGCGGTGTTTATCCACATGCATAATAAAATCAGTCATTATGTTGGAGTTTTTCCAGTTTCTGGGTCTCTCTCTCTCATTTCAGCATCAGAGCCTGAGCTTAATTTATAAGAACATAACGTTTCAACACCCACTTGTCCAGTCCGCTGGCAGCTCATCTCAGAGCCTCTTCTTCTCTCTGCCGCATGTTTAATTTGTTCCCGGCTGCCCTCCGCGCCTCTTCCCCCGTACCTGGCCTATTTTAGAGGGAAATGGACAATCTCTGGAAGTGCCTTCGAGCTCAATAGTGTCTCAGCTTCCTCTCTCTTTAAGTCGCGACAAGCGGGGCATCACCATGGCAACAACATTTGAGAGGATATGGGAAGCAAGGCGGTCAGCGCTGATGCTTTTCTAACAGGCTCTGGCTTGGTGTCACACACCGGGGTGCGAAAATATAGACATGAATTAGCATTTTTCAAATACGCCGGGATTTTTGGAGATTGCCCCGTTGACACATACATTATTAATCATAATTGTAAATGACACTTGAAGGGAGCACTGAATGAAAATGCGCTTCATTTTCTGAACTGATTTAGCTGAAAATAATCACAAATAAAGTTTATTTCTACAGTTTATACACAGTTAATATACAGGGAACTTAAGGGCTCACAGGGTCCAAAGTTCCTGGGTGTTCAGACTGAAAACTTGTTGGGGGAATGTTGTGTCAGGTACGGGTGAGAAAATGAAAACCAGTTCAGGAAGGCCAGTTTGAATAATTGCAAGAGAGACTTTGAAGGCTTATCGGATGCCAAAACACCTCAAAATCTCCGGTTCTGAAAAGTGGAGCCAATGCTGAAGTGCCTTAAACTTGCATTCTTTCTAACAGCCAACAGGGGGCGACTCCTCTGGTTGCAAAAAGAAGTCTGATTGTATAGAAGTCTATGAGAAAATGAGCCTACTTCTTACTTGATTTGTTACCTCAGTAAACATTGTAAACATGAGTTTATGGTCTCAATCGCTAGTTTCAAGTCTTCTTCAATACAGCATGATGTTCATTTAGTCAATTATGGTCCCATTTAGAGTCAAATAGACCATAAAGCAGGGGATGCTTTAGGGCAGGGCTTCCTTGTGATTGACAGGTCGCTACCATGGCGTTGTCCAGTTTGGGCATCTTACAACTTAAACCCTTTCACTGTGTTTCAGTTCATGATAGGTCTCCTAAAAATGTCTTGTTCAGCGTTTGGTTGTACAGCTAATTGTGTCACTTCTGGTTCCAAAAACTTAGCTGGCGGATGGCCAAAAACCAAGATGGTGACGGCCAAAACCAAAAAGGCGACGGCAAAAATGCCAAACTCAAGGCTTCAAAACGGCAGTCCTCAAGTCAATGGGTGCTGTCACGGTGACTAGGTCCACTTCTTATATACACGTAGAGTTAAAGTTGGTCTAAACCTCAGACTACCGCAGTTAGAGTACTACAGTTTAGATCTAAGGGAAATCTAATGCAGTCTAATACAACAATCCTGCAGTAATTCCTACCTTCATGAAGAAATGAGTTTTACTACAGTAGTACTAACCAGCTGCAGGTAAACACAGGTCCCCTCCTGGTTTATTGATTGCATGTAAACATAGTCATCATGGCTAAAGCAGGAGTTCACCCTGCAGCTACACAGCGAACATTATTAATGGGTTATTTATATAACAGCACTTTATTAGATTCCCTCCGGAGCCACAGCCACCCCTGATTATTTTGATGAAGGGTGCCAGAACTCTCTCAATAATGCAATGTATTAACTTTATTTACTCAAACTTATTGGTTATAATTATATTAGCTGCAGCTGTGTTTCCATGGTATCAGACCTATGTGAAATGTGTCCCTATAGGCACATTAAACAGCTCTGAAGTATTGTTACAGACATTGTTGGAGTTTGTTGAGTTGATTCTATATTTCCATAACTTCCTCTAGCCCACCTACTGACCCTCCCTGACTGTGAGGACATACTATTATTGATGTTATTACCATTGCATTGCCAGTCACTGACTCATCAGTGTCAATATTCATTGAATCAGCTCTTGAAATCCAAGTCATAACAAAGTGATTCACTACTCACTGAGCAGCCATCCATATTGTATTCAGGCTGGACACCCACATGATGAGACCTCTCCTCAGGACTGTGTGGGTGTACAGACTGTGCTTGATTGAGATTTATGACTCTCCTGTGTTTTAAACTTGTTAAATCTGCAATAACGGATTTTTTTTGGCCACTCGTGGGTAGCAGAATCAAGCACAACATTGACATATCATCACCCTTTAAGTTGATATGATGAACTTGTTTGCAAACAGCTGCATCTTTACACATTTAGCAGACACAGAACAACATTATCGTTCATTTGGAGTCGTGTTTCTGGCCACCTGGTTAATGTAAATCCAATATTCTGTCTCCTTTAGCTCTGTTTTTGGTCTCCACCAACTCCTGAGGGGAAATATCTTGTCTCTTTAGCTGCTAAATGCTCTACTATGTTCACCAGCTATAGTCTCTAACTGTGTCTGTCTGCTGTTGCATTTTCATATCTTAATGTGCTCAAGAAACGTCAAAATAAAATGCATGATTTCAATGTCAAGTCAACGTCGCATCATCACGAGACACACGTGTTTTGCCACAGTTAGCTAGCTAACTCTCGGATGCAGTGACACAAAATGAATTTGTTTTTTGAAACAAAAAAGTAAAAGCTCCAAAGCGTGTGGTGAGGAAATATGACTCTGAATACATTAAATGTGGATTCATAATGGCAGGCAGTGATGGGTGAGAGGAAGCAGAATATTTATTTTGGTCATTACAGCTGACAGTGGAATAACAGTGTGTTTTTTTCTCATTTATTTGGGAAGGTGGAGCTCTGTAATGTTTTAACAATCACCTTTCTCAAAAGGCTGAGAACCCCTGCTTTACGCTATAGAGGAATAGACAGTGAGAAGACAATTTCATGTGTGATATAGTTCATTTTGCAAAGCGAGAGAGATTGCTTTGCACCCCTGGGGTGTTAAAATGAACAAGGGACTAACACTTGATCTGTATTTGAATTAAATATGTGTCTAAATGCTGACCTTGAATACATTTAAAGTAAATGGCGTCTTGTCAACATCCTGTTCTCATTCGTACGGTGAGATCATTGTTGGTAACCTCTACGGAGCAGCTGGATTTATGGTTTTATCTCCTGGAGGGGGAAAAAAAGGCGCCGTGCTATTTTCAGAACAAAGCCGTTTTAACCTTCAAGGGAAAAATGAGCGAGAACAATTTGATGTATAAGATGTGATCAATATGTCGTGAGCTTGTATTTAAGGTTATATCTGCATTAAAGGTTCTGTTGTGTGTGTTTGTTGTGTGGCATTTTCACGGGTCAAAACGTGATTCGGTACGAAAAACAAACTGCCTAATATTTCCACTGAAAGCCTGATTTCACATCAGCATAAGCCGTGTGGAATAAGTGAGTGTTAATTATATTTAAATATTCGATACAACACCTGAACCCTTCACTAATGTTCATTCACCAAATCGTGCATGCATATTAATGAAATCCCATCTCCATCAATCCACCGTGAAAATCCATTCATCTAGTTTAAACCCATGTTCTTTTGCCCTTTACAAATATTTTATGAGAGAAATACTGTAACTGAATATCAAGAATTTGTCTCTTTTTTTTAACAAATCAAAATGATATACGTTATAATAAAGCAGATATTAGAGTCACTTGATATTTAGGCTGGCCGTGAGCTGCTTAAACACTCAGATCTGACACCTTTTACATCTAAACAAAGTCAAACAAGTGACAGGTTGTCAAAACTCTTCAGCATTTTCACTTAATAACTTACTTAAACCTGCATTAACTGACTTTATTTGCCACGCAACACACAACATTTACATATCATCACCTTTTAAGATGATATTTGTTAGCAAACAGCCGCATCTTCACACATCCAGCAGACACAGAACAACATTATCATTCATTTGAAGTTGTGTTTGAGGCCACCTGGTTAATCTACGTCTAATATTCACTCTCTTTTGATCTCTGCCAACTCCTTAGGGAAATATCTGTGTCTTTAGCTGCTAAATGCTCCGCTATGTTCACCAGCTAGTGTCTGACTGCTGTTTGATGCTGAGCAGCTATAGTGTATAGTGGGTTTATAGAGCTTTTTCTCTGAAAACAGCTGCCTGCTGTGGCTGAAAACAACACAATGGGAGCCGTGAGAGTGAACCAGAACAGTAAAGTTGCAGTCGGACAGCTAAACAACGAGCTGAAACTCACTGTAAAGCTCGCTAAAACCGAGATGAGCAGCAGATTCAGCTGATATATTTCTGTAGGTTTGTTACTACGAGCGACCTCTTTCACATTTCAGCTGGATATACTAATGTTAATTAATGACAACTCCCGGACTGGACAACGCCGTGGTAGCGACCTGTCAATCACAAGGTAGCCCCACCCTAAAGCATCCCCTGCTTTATGGTCTATTTGACTCTAAATGGGATCATAGCTTACTAAATGAACATCATGCTGTATTGAAGAAGACTTGAAACTAGCGATTTAGACCATAAACTCATGTTTACAATGTTTACTGAGGTAATAAATCAAGTGAGAAGTAGGCTCATTTTCTCATAGACTTCTATACAATCAGACTTCTTTTAGCAACCAGAGGAGTCGCCTCCTGATTAGAAAGAATGCAAGTTTAAGGCACTTCAGCATTGACTTCACTTCTCAGATCCGGAGGTTTCTGCCTGGTTTTATTAAATAGAAACATTTAAAATCCAGACTCTAATCAGAGACTCTTTTTTGTTTTTGAATCCTCCCTTGCTGCATTAAACTTTTCCCGTGACTACTGCACCAGAGAAAAAGACAAACAAGTCACAGCTCAGCCCTCATGAACCACTGAGATACAGTCTAACATCTGTGGCAACCATTCAAAAACTCATAAATGTAGAGAACAGATCTCACAAATAGGAGAATAAAGCATCTGTGGCCTGGCCAATACAAGCTGCCAACATCATTTACAGGCAGAGAGCCTCACTACCGCTGCAGGCGTGTCTGTCTGACACAGGAAGTCAACACCATGTCAGGAGGCCCTTCAGCTGCCTCATATCCCACCATCATCGCTGTGATTTATTAAACATGCCAACTTATGCTGATTATATCATTAATTCAATTCATTCCCGCATAAATTAGATAAATATTTCTGAAACGTGAGATATCAAGATGAACTTTCCATCTTTAGGCATTATAAGCAATGTGTTTTTATTTGCTTTTGCATTTATGCAACATGGTTCTTTAAAATCTAATCAAATCATCTAGTCTCTGATATTGCATGATGATGGGTAAGAATAATGTCCAATCAACCCGTTCTCTCTCCCAGCTCGTCAAATACCAGTGCTTGGTTAGTGCCCCTAGGCATCTTATAACCGAAGCACCAAGACCCCCTCTAGCATCTGTATGAGACTCACCGGGCTTTCAACTAACTCCAATGTAAACCCACAAGTTATATCAACTAACGTAGTATGAAGAGCGAGAAAGACTGCGTAGGACGGGTCAAATAAACACAGGACTTTCACCCAGGAGACCGCTGTTCCTGTGAAACCAAGTCAACGTTGAGGTTTTGCCGCAGTTTTAACAAATGTACTTCTTTTAACCCCAACCAGGATCTTTCCCGAAGCATAACCAATTAGTTTTGTTGTGCAAGTAAACCTAAAAACTAAGTAAACCTACGTTGGAAGTTTATTTTGAAAAGACACTGTATACATGTAAAGAGCGGAAACTGTACATTTCCTGTGTGAACATGGAAGTTTATTTTGAAATTCAATGTTATTTTGTCACGTCAGTCATTAGTCACGTGACTTGTCAGTCATTCATAAGACACATGCATCGTTTACCAGTCAAGTTAACGCCAACCACACCCTAACTAAGTGGTTTTGTTGCCTAAACCTAAAATTTCTGTGAACATGGAAGTTTATTTTGAAAAGACAATAACTGACACGCCGTCTCTGACACGTCCAAAACTGATGCTAGATGGTTCCTAGAGCGTCATAGCTTGAAGCTTAGGGCCACTGACCGGGCGTCGGTATTTGACGAGTTGGGATTGAGAATGTGTTGGTCCAATATGTGACGCCAAAGCACAACCCAGTTAGGAGATATTTCTGTTTTATCACAACATAGGTAACCATGATGCTAGTTATCATTATGTAAAACTATGTGCAGTAAAGCACCTTCAAATGGAAATATCTGTCTTTGATTCAACACGGCGGGCAGTTCAAAAACATGTGCATGAGCAACGGTAAACATCTGGGCCCATCAATCATCTAATCTCTTATATTTACTGTGATGTATCTGAAGAAATCAATTCTATGACATTTAAACATACGGTAGTTCATAATGAAACATTTCTTATGCAGTAAAATATCAGTATAATACAGATGTTTATTTCTATGAAATTATTATTGAAATAGTTTTTGGGTTGATAATGTTAAAAATATCACAGAAGATTGGATTCTGACTATATAAATGAAATGGAAACCCTCACTCATGCACTCAAGCTAAAAATGCTAATTTAATTGTAAAATCTGCAGTACAAGAGGTACTATGACTCATGCCTTGAATTTAAAAAATAATAATTCAAGAGTAAAAATCAGCTCATCTCAAATGTCTCTACCACTTCTACATTTAAACCGATCCCCTTAGTAAGTGTGAATCATCAACTTTTATCATTTAAAAAGATAAGATGGCTGCTTCCGATTTCTCTAAGACACTCAAGTTGTTTACACCTCACACGCCTCTTAAGCCCTGAACCCATCTGGCCCTATCTTTTATTCTGATAAAAATCTGACCGTCTATTGAAAAGAAACTAAAAGAAACAAAACAATAAAATCATGTAAATGCAACTTTTTATGGCAAGCAAGGTGGGAAAAATAGGTATTTACCATGTGGTCACAGGCCCTAAATGGTCGTTCTTTTGTGGTAATTTGATCAGTGTGTTTATTTTGTCTACCCATATGAAAGTTTATGTGATGCTTATTCCTAAATATAATTATGTTTAACTAAATATCCACACACAGGGGGTTAATGGAGGCCCATGACCAATTTTTTTGCTTCACAGCCCCTAATTTGCAATTTGATCTCATGGGAAGGCATATAAATAGCATGGCAGTACAAAGACATTCCGCGTGTCATGAGAAAGCATTTAAAGGTCCAGACACACCAACCCGACATCAAAGAACTAGCGGCAATGAAGGCTGACTGCTGCATCGCCTCACATCGCCCGTGCCTTTGCTAAAAAGCTGCATCTCAACACTCAACAAAGACTACAGCCGACGGCTGACTACCACGTACGTTCTGCGTCTGAGTGAGATGAAATAACTCTCCACACCAGCAGGTGGCGGTAGTCTGTATTCGTCAATCAAAAAGGGAAACCGAAAGACCGAGAACGGCCGATATACAAGCTGTTATGATACGTACATGAAACAAAGCAGCTTTTGCATATTTCGTCACACCACTCTCACTCACCACTTAGCTTCATTCCAGATGTTGTTGGATGGAACGATCAGATGAGATGAGACTTCACTTGTTTGCTTGCCTTCCTCCCTTCCGTTTTTCTTCTTGTGCACTGTTTCGCTTAAGCTGAACAGCCAATCAGAGTGATTTCTCTCACCGACGAGCTCCGCCGCTAAAAAGCCTCCGATATGGGCAGACTAGAGCCGACGATGCGGGACACACCGCAAAAACTAGGCTGACAGTCGTTCACCGACGGCCCGGCTGATGTGTCATTTGTACGCCTCTTTTCGCATGTCATTTGATAAACTACAAAACAAATCTACGGTAACGGGCCCAGTTATATTTAGGCAACAAAGCACTTAGTTAGGGTTATGAAAAACATCATGGTTGGGCTTAAACTAAGTACGTAACTAAGTAAAATACGTATGTAAACAACGTAACAAACACAGAAAACATGTCATAAATGTCATTAACATAACCTCAAAATAACTCAACCACACTTTGGGACACAAACACCGGTCTCCTGGTTGAAAGTCCTGTGTTTGTTGGACCCATCCACCTCCTCTCCTACCGACCGTAAGCAGTCTTTCTCCCTTTTTATTCTACGTTTACATTGTAGTTTATATGGCGTACATATAACATGCCAAAAGCAAGAACGCTGTTCTTATTGCACGCGAAATGACTTGCGAATTACCGTGTCATTCATACACCACATGGTGCTAATAACACCATTATAGCAGGTGAGTGAGGTGTCCTGATGGAGTAAAACTGAGCACATGCTTAATATAAAGTTTGAAACCACACGTTCATGAATCTGTTCACACAAATGAGGAAACTGCTGCCACAAAATAATGAAAAAAGGGGATGCAAATTAGGCAAAATGAGAAAATGATGCGTATCATCTTCGTTCAAATTAATGAAAACGAGTAAATGAGGTCATTTTTTTGCCTCCACACAGAATCATCTCATGCTGTTGATATAATCAGTTTTGGCCTCAGAGTGGGTTTTACTCCTCTGTGGCACCTTCAGGGAAACGCTATAATTGGTTAGTTGGTGCGACCACTTCACAAGCGCAGCTCCGGCGAGGAGAATGAGAAGCTTTTTTTGTTTATGCTATGCATGGCTCTGTGCAGTGACAGGAAGTGATATAAACATCTCTGTGGCACAATTAATGCAACAAAAGTAAAATGTACTTGACAGGTGCTCTGTGGCCTCAAAAGACAGGTCAGTTGGATCAATAAATGACTGACACCAGGAAACACAGCTGACATTTCCAGGCTGGGCAGCCCGGCACAACTGTCAAACCGTGCAACAGTAAAAGTGAGCATGCTGCAGAGGAAGGATACAAGTTAAAATAAAAAAAAGAGACATAAAGAGGAAAGTAGAGATACCCACCATGAGCTGCAGGTTCAGTGCTGGGCGCAGTGTCTGAGCACACAGGGAGAGGACATGGCAGTTGAGGAGGGAGGTGTGGAACAGGAGGAACAGCATGCAAATAAAGGAGAAATGGGGGAGGAGGCAGGGAGGGAGCGGGGCAGGGGCAGGGGGAGAAAACAAATGACACCCATAAGCAAGCATTCAGAAGACCAGAACATGACAAAAGACATAAGGCTTAAGGGAAATCAAAGGGAACCAAAGGCAGTGCAGAGATAAACATAAGCTTAACACACACACAAATACACTTTCCACTGCACACACTGGACGGTCCACTCAGAGGGGAGGATGGCTACTGCTATAGAGGAGATATGGACGGGACTATTATCATGTGTTTTAGGCAGCTTTGGCGTGGAGAAAAGACAAACTATCAAGAGGAAATCATTGTGCAGCTGTCCTAATGCAACAGTGTATGACTTGGAAAGCACTTCACCATCCATTTACAAAGGGAATGTTTTGTATGGCAACGAGTCAAGTAAAGTTTTAACAAAGTACACAGCGTTCAGTGATGGCTCGGTATGGATGAAATATTCAAACACGCTCTCACTCCCAGTTATATAGAAATATACTGCAGCTTGTTCAGTGGCCCTACGCTTCAAACTATGACGCTCTAGGAACTCCTCTAGCGCCAGTTTTGGACGTGTCAGTCGAAGTGTCATTTCCTGCTCGTTACATACAGTCTCTTTTCTGAATGATTGTTTTTTCTCTTTTACTACTGTTTATGCTTGCTGTTTATTGTGTATATAGATATTAAACTACTGTTTATTGTGTATATAGATATTTTTTGTGTTATATGTTCTGTTTCTTTGTTGTTTTTTGCATTTGATGAGTAATAATGTAATTTTTTTATTTGTTTAAATAGGGGGAGGATTCCTCTCTCCTGCACTGAAATTACTGTTTTCTCCTATTTTACCTATTTTATATCCAAATAATTGTGGGTGGGTTTACATTGTAGTAGGTTAAAAGCCCGGTGTGTCTCATACAGACACTAAAGGGCGCCTCTATGCGTCAGTATCAGACGCCG
>CAKAOI010050415.1:0-11673 GCA_916701655.1 Sebastiscus albofasciatus
CGACGCAGCAGGCTGATATGTTCTTCTGTCTGTCGGTCTCCATCTCTCCAGTTTCAGTGCCACTGCCGCACACAAACAGTGAAAACCGCCTGAGAATAACTTATAATGTCACGTGAGACACCTAGTGGTAAAATTCGTCCAGCGCAAACCCCAGTGCTGGGGGTCTGATCCCAGGGGACTGCCCCGACCCCCCGCTGGATCAGCAAACTTTCTGTTGATGCCATTACACGGGTTTGACCAAGCGCTGTGACTCTCGACGCTGGGGTTTGTGCTTGCTGAATGCGAGCTAACCACAAACTGAAGGTCCGTTTCCCATTTCTTTAATGTTTTAAACTGAACTTCTGGTCAGATCCTACACATTGCACCTTTAATATCAAACCGGTTTGAACATTTTTACACAACCCTAGTTGTCAGTGCTCTCCTGTGGACAAACTGTGTAATGGTTATTCTGGTCTTTGGCATTCCTGTACTGCAACTTCTTGTCATTTGTCAGCCAACATATGGTACAATCCTATATGGATATGTCTCTGATATGCTAATGCTAAAGCAGCAAGTTTAGAGGTTGGATTCGTGTCTTTACACTTTATTTTGATCATCTCTCTGTTTCTCTTTCCCTCTCTCTCCCTCCAGGGACGGCATTTACACTCCTCCACAATGCTTGTCAGCCTCCACCCTTCTCCCTCCCGTCTTCAGGACAAGCGCTTCGTCTCCCTCTCCTCCTCCCCCCATCCTCCTCCTCCGCCTCCTCCTCCTCCTCCTCCAGACCAGCCCTCTCATCATCCTTATACTCAGCCTCGGCTGACCCTGCCCTTCCTCTCCCTCTCCGTCTCTCTGCTCCTCCTCTCCATACTCCTCCTGCCCGTCTGCGAGTCTCGCAGGGCTGGAGGTCCAGGTACGGGGCCTGGAGGTGCCCCAGGGGGACAAGGTGGCCAGAGGGGAGGCGGCACCCAGAGGGGCGCTGTCATCCCTCCTCAGTACTCTCCTGCCATACCGGCTCTTCCCCCAATCAATCCCAAACTGATCAACTCACTCAGTATAGCCGTCATCCTGGTGGGCAACTCTAGTGACGTAGCCCTGGGGGTTGGACTTGAGAAAGAGGACTTCCTCCACATCCCTTACCCTCCCAAAGTCGAGGTGGTCACCATGAATGAGACCGACCCCAAGAGCATCATCAATCGGATCTGCGCACAAATGACGAGGAACTCTCTGCAAGGCGTAGTGTTCGGAGATGACACGGACCAGGAGGCCATCGCTCAGATCCTGGACTTCATCTCTGCCCAGACACACATCCCCATCCTGGGCATCAGGGGAGGCTCCTCCATGGTCATGGCTGCCAAGGTAGGAAAAACAACAACATTGAATTGTGAACCGCTCATCAATCATTTGACCACACTGCACAATCACCAGGGCCAAATATTGATAGTGAATAGTGTTGCTTCTTCATCCAGCATTAGTTACAATAATGTTTCTTGGATGTGATTTCTATATTAGAATATTTTAAAACGGGTGGGTCTCTGGATTCAATTTAACAGCCACCTTCAAGAACCTGCAAAATCATGTTAACTGCAACAGTTTTAATAAAGATTCGCAGACAGAAAACAAATAGCTGAATCATTTATTTCCAAGATAATATACTTGCTTTTTGGGTGACTCATCCATGAAAGTCATAATAGTTTTGTTTTGGATTAGGGCTGTGAATCGATTGAAATATTTAATCGCATGATTGTCCATAATTAATCGAGATTAACCCTTCTATTGTCTTCACGTCGACCGTGAAACTTTTGGTCTGGTTTGACGACTTATAAAGCATAAACTATAAATTACCACCTAATTCTGTGTTACAGCTTTTTAGCCAACCTCGTTCCAACTCATTACCACATGTTTTACACTTTTTCGGGGGGAATTTATGGTTAATAAACATTATTTCCATGAAATTACACCTAATTTTTGAGTACAAAAAAGTAAAATCAGTGGAACATAATATTGATGGATTATCACAGATGGATTTATGTCAAAGTTTAGTCAGAATATTATAAATATTATAATATAAAACATTTTCAATGGCAGCACATAATGACACCTTTCAACTCGTTACCACAAGTTTTACACTTTTTTTCTGTAATTTATGGTCAATAAACTTCATTTACATGAAATTATACCTTCTTTTTGATCATAGAAAACCCCCCAGAAATTCTGAATTACTTTCTTTGTGATATGATGAAGTGGATGTAAACGGGTCAAATTTGACCCGAGGACAACAGGAAGGTTAATCGCACATTTTTTAATCCGTTCAAAATGTATCTTAAAGGGAGATTTATGAAGTATTTAATATTCTTATCAACACGGGAGTGGACAAATGCTTTATGCAAATGTATGTATATGTTTATTATTGCGTTTTAAACCTCCTTTCCGGCAAGCTAGTATTTTTGGTACCAATGGATTCTTAGGTTTTCCTGTTTCATATGATGCCAGTATCTTCAATCTAGCTTTAAAACTGAGCCCGCTACAACCTAAAAATTGTAAGTTGCCTTAAGGTGTTAAAGAAATTAGTGGCGTTAAAACGAATTTGCGATAACATGTTATTATTGCGTTAACTTTGACAGACCTATTATTATTAGTATGAGTTTGTTTTTTGCTTCATTTGAGATAATAAGGACATGGAGAGAAAAGTGGAGAACTTTCTCTCACACTATTTTTAAAGATAAATCAGCCTCCCACCACTCGGCGCTGCTTCTCATTCTAACCCAGGCTCTCTGCTGATTGATTTTGCTGTTAATTGACCTCCTCTGTGAGCCTGACGTCACATTGAAGCTCCTGACAGCGAGTCGACTCAACTCTGAAAGGACTCACAGCGTGAAACAAAAGAGTATATAACAAGTCAAAAAAAACATCTCTGTGGGATCCGGGATACAAGAGATTTGGCACAAACCGGGCCGCACGGGGAGAATCTATGATCCAGAAATGGAACAATAGCTTTGAAATGTATCCTTAAATAATGTCGTGTTAATAGGCTTAGCCGTGTTTCAGTCCTACAGAAGAATGACAGAATCCATACGATGCTGAGGTTGGGTTTTTGTTAGCTTTTTGATGCAGCCTGCCTCTTGGAGGAAATGGGACGGCACTAGAGATTCTCTGCAGTTGTTTTTTTGGTATGAGTAATGGCATCGGTAACTACTGTATTTAGGATTTAGTAGATTTATTATAGGTTGAGTAGGTCCAATATATTTTAGTCTGAAAGTTCTTTCTTGACTGTTGAAATAGTAGATTGGCAAATTGACTCTTATTATCTTATCTTATCATATTATCTTATCTTATTTGTTCAACCTTCTTGTGGTTAGACACTTTGGGAAGAGGTAGTATGTTTGTTTTAAAAGCTAGTAAGTGTACCTTGTGTAAAGATTTTTTGTCAAACATTTTCTGCAGCTGGAGGCTGGTGAGGAGTTAAAAAGAGATATTTAACAGTAGAAACTCTTCAATATACTCCAGCGTCTTAGGGTCGGTTCATATGATTTGTCTAAAAACGCTAGAAAACGCAGGACTTTCCGCTTTCATCCTTTTATCCTTTTACTTGGGAGGTTGCGCTTCTGTCGCGCCTGCTGTTACCAAGCAACCAAAACCTGCGTGCTGCAATGACGATGATGATCAAGTTGCGTTAATTTAGCAATATAAGCCCCACTGATTTAAACAAAATAACAAATAAATAAATGGATATCCAGCACCGTAAATCCCTCACAGTAGCTTTACTGCTCGATTTCTCTGTTATTTTGGCCGACCTTTCAACCGGATGTTGTGACCTTCTGGGACAGACAGGGTGAAGCAAGTTAAGTCTGTGGGACGGATTGCAAAGCTCTGGGTAGCCCTGCAATAAAATGATATGCGATGCGATGCGTGCTGCAGCGTTCCAAAAGTTGAACTATTTTTCCCTGAAAAATAGGCGCTTGGGAACGATGCAGCGCTGCGATGACGGCGTCTTTCTTGCTTTTGAGCGCGCCTTCTACGCACCTACATTGACAACAATGGATTTGAGGGCACAAAAACAAAAAAACTAAAAAATCTCCAAACTAAAACACATTTAGTTACACATTTTATTACAAATTAAATTACAGCAGTTCAAAAATGAGTAAAAAGTAAATCTGATTCTGAAAAACTTAATTTTCTATTACATACATTTGACTTTGGCTTATAAATAACAACAACAACAACAACACATAGAGTGAAAACATATTAGATCAAAATGGAGTTGATATTTCTGTTCAAGAAGAAGCAAACTAAATAATGTGTGTCAGTGTTAGCATGCGTGTTTCTTCACTGCTTGTTTATAATGTTAATGTTAAAGTTGGAATTAATGTGAAATTATTCTGAAAAAGAAAGTGCACCACTGACTTCTGACAAGAAAATCCTAAATGATTTTTCACAAAGTGCATTGTATTGATTGAAACACTGTAAGATTATCTGCTGGTCATTGTCGGCTTTACTTTGTCCAGCCACCATGGTACACATTACACATGTTACAGAGGACTTTATGTTTTTGTATGAAGGTATTCCAGCTCAAGCACTAACTTCATTCTCACACCTCCGTTTCCTGAGTCTGATATGATTACATTTTGGAAGACCTTGCTGCATAAATCTGCATGATAATTAGACCAAGTGGTTTCTTGAAATTA
Organism: Sebastiscus albofasciatus; assembly: GCA_916701655.1. Taxonomy (NCBI): domain Eukaryota; kingdom Metazoa; phylum Chordata; class Actinopteri; order Perciformes; family Sebastidae; genus Sebastiscus; species Sebastiscus albofasciatus. The sequence continues at coordinate 4,665 of CAKAOI010050415.1, forward strand.
CTGTAGTTAAAGCTTTCACATTAATGCCATTTGTGTGTAATGTGAAGACACGTATCATAACAAACATATTTACAAAATGTCATTATCAGCTCACTGAATGCCCTAATTAGAAAAACTGGTTATGTTTGATAAATTGCAGCGATTATGGTGGACAATAAGCAACTTGCCTGATAACAGACTGTTATAATCTGGAAATCTGATCTACCAGCTTTACTTGTTGCTTCACAGGACATTTAAATCAACTTGAATACACAATTAATCAATTAAAAGCTCCAATTCAGAGAGAATTACGTTAATGTCCCCACAGCAAGGCGATCCCTCCAGTGGTCTTAAGACTGTGTGTCAGAAACACCGTTTTCACTGACTGTTGCATAAGAAAATCCAATTGTGGACTTGATGGAGGTGGAGATGATTGGGAAAGAACAATGGAGTGATGTTATTGAAGAGATAAAGAAGGAAAGAGAATAAACAAGTGAGAGAGAGAGGGGGGGAAGAAGGTTATGAAATAACACAACTTGTGTGGGTGCGAAGGAGGAAGAGGATTTTGCTCAACATATAATTAACACATTTTACAGCTGACAGAGAGACAGAGGGCACAAACTCTGAGTGACAAGAAGGAAAGTGTAGATAAGAGTGTAACAGACATGTAAAAGTACTGCTGAGGCTGCAGCACATAAGAGAAAAGATGTGTGTATGTGGAGCGGGAGGCTGCATTAGACATCATTTGGTGGTTAACACAATTCTTGAGGAAATCTGTGTGGACACGGTTGGCATGGCAACCACTTGCTTATATATTTCTCTCTACATACTGTATAAAAAGCAGTTACAGAGGGAAGGAGAAGAGAAATGATTATTTCTTTGTCTGACAAAGCAGTGCTGCAGGAGGAGAGGGTTTAACGCCCTAGTCATGGAGGGGTGGGGGTGAGGTTTTGAATAGATGAATGAATAAGATTAAAGCGTAAAAACAGAGGTGGAAACAGGGAAAGAGGATCAAAAATAGGGTGGTGAGGATGAGAGGGAAGGATGGAGAGGTGAATTGTGTTTCACTGTGGTGAAGTAGTGATTTTTTTGTGCCGCTGTCGCTGTGTTTTTTAATGTTTTATTTATAGTTTTTCAGTCACACAAAACAAGAAAAACATCAAAACATGACAAAACCCTTCACCTGATGCATCCATATCCACACCTAATTAAGAGAACAACTAGTATTCACTACTAGAGCTGAAACATACTAGATTAATTAGTTGATTGTCAGAAAATTAACAACAACTTTGATCGTTTATCAGGTTTTTTTTAAGGTAAAAATGGCAAAAAATCAAGCTCTTCAAATGCAAATATTTGCTGTTTTATTTAAGTCTTCAATTAGTAAATTGAATATCTTTGAATTTTGGACTCTTAGTGGAGCAAAACAAATATTTTTAAGACTTCATCTTGAGCTCTGGGAAACTCTATTTTTACTACTTTCTTCCATCTTATAGACCAAACGATTTATTGCTTATCTATAAAATAATTGTCAAATTCCTCGATAATAAAAATAATTATTAGTTGCACTTCTATATAATACGCAAAGAGAGGGAAGAAATGGCAACAAAAGAAAAAAGGAGAAAAGAAATACTTCATGACAACAACCTTACATGTCAAATTATTATTTTATTATTAGGGCTGTCAATAGATCAAAATATTTAGTCGCGTTTAATTGCATAATTGTCCATGATTAATCTTGATTAATTACAGATTAATTGCACATTTCTTATCTGTTCAAAATGTACGTTAAAGGGAGATTTGTCAAGTATTTAATATTCTTATCAACATGGGAGTGGGCACATGTGCTTTCATTATGCAAATGTATGTATATATTTATTATTGGTAATCAATTAACAACACAAAACAATGACAAATAGTTTGTACCTTACAGGTACTGCATTTAGCATAAAAGAAATGCTGAAATCATAACATGGCAAACTGCAGCCCAACAGGCAACAACAGCTGTCAGTGTGTCAGTGTGCTGACTTGACTATGACTTGCCTAAAACTGCATGTGATTATCATAAAGTGGGCATAAAAGCTAAAGCTAATAAATACCCCTACATAGACACATTTAGTGCAATGCAGAATATTCAGTTATTTTTAAGAAAAAAATAGTATTAAACACTAGAGCTGAAACAATTAATCAATTAATCGCTTAGTCAAAATCAATCAACAACAATTTTGATAATTGATTTATAATTAGAGTAATTTTTTAAGCAAAAACGCCCCGTTCTCTGTTTTTTCTGTGTTTTATAACATTGTAAACTGAATATCTTTGGGTTTTGTTGATCGGAAAAAAAGACATTCAAAGCTGTCAGCTTGGGCACTGGGAAACTGTGATGGCCATTTTTCACTATTTTCAAACATTTTATTGACCCAATAATTAATTGAAAAGATAATTGGAAGATTAATCAATAAAGACTAATTTTCTGCTAATTTTGCTGAATAACATAATAATACAACTTCTAGATTGTGGGTGTTTTTGTTTCTCACTGGAATACATCTTACTAGACCAACTTTTGTGGTTAATAGGACAAAAAGCCAAGCTGGTGATTTAGGGACGCCTCACAAGACCTGCACCTTAAGATAAATGATATATTGTGTGTAGTTTTATCTAAGAATAATACGTGATGATTCACTTTGTATTGAATTAAGCGATGTCTTCAATTGACAGTTACTGTCTCTATGCTTTGATCGGGGTCTTTTTGTCTTTTTGTGCTGATTTTACAGACAATCTTCTGATTTTATATAAGGGAATAAGGGAGACTGAAGAGCGTAGAAAAGAGTGACAGACAGATGGAGAGGCAGAGAGCTGTGTGGATGAGGTGGAACATGAAGCCTATAGAGTCATGGCAGGGAGTTGTACGAACATGCTGTGTGTGCATACGTCTGCGAAAGAGCGAGAGTGATTTTCCAGCATCAATAACTCAAATCCCTTCAGGCTTGCCAAGTCCATTCCTTATCAGTCCACAATTATGTCTAATCTATTGTGCCGTGTCCTGAAGTCCTTCTATGTGGGGGGAAACCACTTGATTTCTCCATATCTTGCCACTGAGCATTTGGATTCCCATTTAGAACAACGCGTGTGTCCTTTTTATGGCATTTGATCTTTAAACCGCATTATTCGACTTACCTTACAATCTCAGTGGGGAGATGGTGCAACCACGTAAACCTGCCTGATACCTGGCAGCACTCCTGGCTTTATTTTCCTTTCCAGTACCCCATTATAAGGAATCAGTGACAGATGCAGGTAGGCCCATTATGCACCAAACAATTTGTACGCTTCCATTTAGCCATTAATTCACTCCGTGCCATGTGTTGGTATTGGCATAATAGGACAACAGAGTTGGCCCCGGCCAACACTCGACTCCGGCTCTGGAGACTAATGAGGTCTTCCAGATCTATTGTTGGGACTTAAGCTGTGTGTATACGTGCTTTTTGTGTGCGAGCGTGTGTGTGTGCACACGTGTGTGGACACGTAGTGGATGCTGGTGTTCAATGATAATAGCCTCTTTGCCTGTTTTTGGGGAGATTACAGCTGTTGTTTTCACTGCAAACAAGCTACCTAGAGACGCACAGCTTCCTGATACCATTTCTCATAAACCGTCCGCTCTCCTTAAAGTTGATTTTTTTCCCCCCAGGATTTTGGTTTTCCATTCAACACTGCCTACAAGTCTTCTAACCATGCAGGGGGGCTTAAAGTTCTTACTTGTTTAATATAAATCTCTCTTGGGGGGGGGGGAACTGTCTGTCAGGTAGGGTTAGTAATAAAACTCATGGATGAATGGATCGCTGTGCCGTGGCTCTCTTGTGGTGTGATTTCTCCAATCGAAAGTTTGGCAAAATACTGCGTAGAAGAACAAGCAGCCATTGTGTTGCTTTAGAAAAGACTCCCCTTTTTCTTTTCAGACGTAACACTGTCAGTGAAAACTGATTCACCACCCGTTGATTGATTACTACAATTATACACCCTCTCTGTCTTTAAATAGGAATCATTTGCGCAGAAGTGTGTGAGGCCTTCTTGTAAGACAGACGTGACCACGGGAGTAAATTATTTCGCTGACTTGTTTGGCCACTTAGAGCGACATTATTTGACATTAGCCGGACGAGCTATAGTAGGTGTACAGTCAGTGATACATTAGGTCCAGCTAATCTGTCGCAGCCGACATGATTGTTTGAGCCAAGGGTGCACTCTACAGTATTTTCTCATCCTATTGTCCTCATTCCCAATTTACGGTTTTATGAGTCCCCTCCTTTCATCCTGCATGCACCATGTATCCCATTATGCTTGCTGGTTGTACATGAAGGGATAATGGACTGCCTCTGTAATGCCCCCTTTTGCAATTAGTACCAATCCCAAAAGACAAGAGAATTAAGGAACAAACTACAGTAATAAACTGCACATGACCATATTGCACCTCATGCAGCTATTATCTGATAATCTTCTTTAATATTCTGTCACTCCCATTCTTAAAGGAATACTTCACCCACAAAATGACCGTTTGTATATCAGTTATTCACCCCGTGTTACCTTGAATTCCTGAAGAAAACGTTGTTTTTCTTGCATGCCTCCATGGTGAACGAAGAATTAAAAACCAGAGTAAATCCTTGATGAATTGAAGTGAATGGGGGCTGCGTTTAACAATAGCAAAACTATATCAAATCATCCGTTTACAAACTCTCACACAACTCGTGCAGTATGATCCAAGTCTCATTTATCCAGTGGTATGCTCACTACTTCCCCAACACATGCATCATCGTTAAAAACCTTACCATGTAAAATACTATGGACTTGCGCAGACGAGTAACGCACCCTTGCAAGACTGCTTATGCAGAAGTGTTTCAAATAGCAAGTCGTTTTTTTGATTCTTCGTTCACTGTGGAGGCGTGCAAGAAAAACAAATCTTTCTTTGAGAATTCAAGGTAACACGGGGTAGTTGATATACAAATGGTAATTTTGCGGCTCCTTTTAGACAGGTGTGTAATGAAATTAAATTAAAAAGAAAAACAGAAAAAAGTCTTGATGAATTGAAGTAAATGGGGGCCGCGTTTAACAACATCTTATTATTTAAAACACTTCTGCATAAACAGTCTCAAACTTGTACAGGTGCGCTACTCGTCCGCGCAAGTCCGTAGTATTTTAAATAGTAAGGTTTTAGAGAAGATGCATGTGTTTGGGAAGTAGTGAGCATACGACTGAATAAATGGGACTTGGATCACAAGTTTGTAAATGGATAATTTGATTTATTGTTTAGCTGTTAATGATAATTTGTTCACAAGTTTTCTTCAAGAATTCAAGGTAACATGGGGGTGGGTAATTGATATTCAAATGGTCATCTTGTGGGTGGAGTATTCCTTTAAGTCCTATTTAGACAGGATTAGTTTTCAAGAAAATGTGTGGAACGTGAAAAGCCAATTTGCGCAGGAGATCTCCGTGATCGGTCTCAGGAATTACATTGACGGGAGAGTCTGCTCCATCCGTGCGTTGTCACTGCAACAAAACGGCTCCATATGTCAAATGTAACTTCCACAGCTGATGCTGATACACTTGAACAACAACAATATAGCTTGTTGACAAGAGCAAAGAAAAGTCTGAACAAGCTGTCAGTTTGGGCTGGTGGTCCTTCCCTCATCTAAATAACACAGCAGTTGTTATCAGTCTCACAGATTTCATTTATGACAAGACTACCTTTTCTTTTTTTTTTTTAAGAGTACTTTATTGGACATGTTTAGATTACCTTGTAGGCATGAACAGTGAATAAAATGACAGAGTTTGATGGGACTAAAACAACAGACATGCTCCAGGAATGATTACTCTGCTCATCCTCTCTCTGTAAAACTAATCCTATCCTATTACAGCTTTAAACTTCCTCTCTCTCTCACCTACTCTATCTTTGTGAGATGCTGTGGCAGTCTGAATTTGATTGATGTTCCCATTTTCCTGGCTTTGCCGTACGTTTAACCCTTTTATAAGTCCAGCAGAGTCTGGATTTAGGAGAAAATAGGCCCTAAAATAAAATCCTTCTACTATGTGTAGGTGTGTCCCATATCCTATTGTTCATGATTATACCAGTATGATTTTTAATACGATTAAAAAACAAATCATATTGTGATAATGGCAATGTTTCGACTTGTTGGCGTAATAACGTCATATCATTACCCACAGCAACAACAGGTATGGCTTAAAGCGAAATCGCTACCGGCTCCACGGTAGAGGTGTTCCAAAAAGGTAGCTACATTTCAGTAGTGTCGAACAATGGCGTCATAAGGCTATAGAGGGTTTTATGGATAACCCTGGACTTTTCAGACCCTTTTAGCGACTTACTGCTCAGAGGAAACTCAGTCAGTGGCTCTTCTGACAGCAGCACAGAGTCTCCGTGGTCAAATCAGCCGACGCTACAACTGTAGAGCACAAAATACTGACATTTAAGTTAAATGCATTCAAACGGGGGCTGCATGGTGGTGCAGTGGTTAGCACTGGCGCCTCACAGTTGCAGGTTCGAATCCGGCTTGGGGCCCTTCTGTGTGGAGTTTGCATGTTCTCCCCGTGTTAGCGTGGGTTTTCTCCGGGTGCTCCGGTTTCCTCCCACAGTCCAAAGACATGCATGTTAGGTTAATTGTTGACTCTAAATTGCCCATAGGTGTGAATGTGAGCGTGAATGGTTGTCTGTCTCTATGTGTCAGCCCTGCGATGGACTGGCGACCTGTCCAGGGTGTACCCCGCCTTCGCCCAATGTCGGCTGGGATCGGCTCCAGCCCCCCCGCGACCCCTAACGGGATAAGCGGTTGCAGATGAGAGAGCATTCAAACGGCCTCGATGGAGCTGACTATGGATATATAAAGAGAACAGAGCTGATGGGCGAGCTAGCGATAGACTTGACGATGTTAGCGGAAGTATTAACATGTGACTACGTCCGGTTTTTAAAATAAGGTGTTAACAAAGGGAACTTTATATACAAAATACATACAGCACATGGAATTAAGAT
>CAKAOI010050415.1:11693-34432 GCA_916701655.1 Sebastiscus albofasciatus
CTACATTTCAGTAGTGTCGAACAATGGCGTCATAAGGCTATAGAGGGTTTTATGGATAACCCTGGACTTTTCAGACCCTTTTAGCGACTTACTGCTCAGAGGAAACTCAGTCAGTGGCTCTTCTGACAGCAGCACAGAGTCTCCGTGGTCAAATCAGCCGACGCTACAACTGTAGAGCACAAAATACTGACATTTATGTTAAATGCATTCAAACGGCCTCGATGGAGCTGACTATGGATATATAAAGAGAACAGAGCTGATGGGCGAGCTAGCGATAGACTTGACGATGTTAGCGGAAGTATTAACGTGTGACTACGTCCGGTTTTTAAAATAAGGTGTTGACAAAGGGAACTTTATATACAAAATACATACAGCACATGGAATTAAGATTGATTGTATTATATTCACCAGAAGAATTAAAAATGATAAGTCCCTTATAAAAAGAAAATACCAATAATTTGTGAGGGAAATGTCTTTATTCCTTGATTTTTGGGTTGCTGGAAAATATTTTATAAATAATGTCTGACAATGACATGATATGTTTGTCTTCAGGACATCTCTGACTACGTACATGCTGAAAATCAACATTTTTACTATATTAATTTAGATATTTTCCAAAGTAAATGTCTCTAGAAGTGTATGATTCACATTTTTCTCATGGTCTAGAGTTAAAAAAGTTAACAAAAATCGCAATAAATCGTAATATCGAATCGCAATACTTGTAGAATCGCAATATATATAGAATCGGCACCAAAGTATCGTGATAGCATCGAATTGGGAGATAGGTGAATCGTCCCAGCCCTAAGTGGTGGACCAACCGATGGCTGGACATCGCCATCTCTCGAGTTACTGAAGTAACTTGAAGCACAAAACAGGACGTGTTTAGCCATTCAATGTATAACCAAAACCCAGATCTTTCCCTAACCTTAACTAAAGTCTTTTTGTTGCCTAAACCAAACTATATTCAAGACTACAGTACAAAAACGTAGCACTTTATTCACTGGAAAAACGTGGCAGTTAACATAATCCATGCAGCAATTACTTTTACTACTTAAAAACTAGAGAAGAAATTAGTACTGTAGTGTATAATTAATTTCAAGGAGAAAGGGTTGTAATTTCACATCTCACTTCTTCTCATCGTGTGTTGATTGATTGAGTGAGTGATTTTACCGTTGCTCATTATTGCATAAACAGTTCTTCTATCTTACAGTATGTATATAGCAGCAGCAACAGAGAGAGCTGTACAGCAGGTTTAAGGTGCTAGTTTGTGGAGCTAAATGTTTCATGGCAGTCCTGCACCCTGAGAGCAGGCCAGTAAGATTGTTTTCAGAGTGCTCCCAGGAGGAGACAGATTTGCTCATCATACTGTCCTACACACACACACACACACACACACACACACACACGCGCCCTTTTTTGTCACCCTTCTCCTACCTTTGTCCTCCGTCTCCTCCTCGCTTTTTTATTGCGTTGTCCTCTGAAACGACACCCTAAACTGTTTATGAATGTGGTCCCGCCCTCGCCGTCCCATGAATTCAGTCCACACTCACGCAATGAGCTTTTTTTCGACTCCCAATTTTTCCTGATAAATTTCTAAATTTTAATTGTACCCTTCAAATGGGCTGCACATCCTCTCCTCTCCCTTCTCCTTCTCTCTTCTCTCCTTCTCTCCCTCGTCTTTCTCTCCATATAATGAGCTCGTTTTATCAGCGGCTGTGCTGTGCGTGGACAGGATGAGTAATTTTGGAGATCACAGGAGGCTTCTCTGCATTGCACTTGGTTACAACAGGTTGTCAGAAGGCTTTGGGAGCCTCTCTTGCCTTCTCCCTGCAGTAACTATCTGGCCTTTTAACGTTCCAGCATATGGGGCCTAATTACCCAGCTAATCTCATTATGTAAGGTAAAGTTGGCATATTATTCAAATTAAATGAGATTAAACTTTTGTGACACAGAATGACAGTAGGGAGCTACTTTATTTCAGATTCCTCACCAGGTGATGTGTTTGAGACAAATTCAATTTAGATCATACAGTATTTATTCCTGGGATTGTCCTCACAAGAAAAACAACAGCATTAAAGCTGCAGTAGGCAGAATGTTTTTGGCATCAATGGGCAAAGATTCTTTAATAACCTTTCAGCATATTGTAATTCAAGTGCTCTGAGAGAAAACTAGACTTCTGCACCTCCTCATGGCTCTGTTTTCAGGCTTTAAAAAATCTAGCCCGTGACGGGAGACTTTGACCAATCACAGGTCATTTCAGAGAGAGAGAGCGTTCCTATTGGCTCTGGCTGGTGGGCGGTGCTTGGTAGTTCCTCAACTAATCTCAACATGGCTGTCGGGTCACAAACTTTCTCATTTTACAGCTAAACAGTACACTACAAGATGTTTCTGAAAACATCTGAGGCGAGAAATAGGCATTACAGTAACAGAATATTGATTCATATTTGATCAGCGCTGCCTAGTTTGATCAGAGTTTGCTAGTGATTGACAGCTGCTCAGAGATGTCAGGCTCCAGCTCGGCTCTGATTGGTTGTTTTCCTCCAGTCTGTGAAATCTTGCAGATGCCATTAGGAGCACCGGAGGACACAGAGGCACATGTCTCATGCACTACTGTCAGGATATAGTGACCGTTTTATAAAAATAACTTTTTTAAAATCATATTTGCTCCATTTCTACCCATTGTTTTCTACCCACTGTTTACTTTACCTATCAAGGACTTCTAGGGCTCATCAAAGCACTCTGATTTAGACCGCTTTTCACATCCTCTTTGTTTGTAAGCATTTATTTCTTTTAACCATGCCCACGGTTGTTCCCTAACCTGAGAGGGAAAGCTCGGGTGTTTTGCAGTGAGGTTGTATGAGGTACTTATCCATAGTCGGTATATTAAATGACGGTCGGCACGCCCCCAGTTTGGAGAAGCAAACAGGAATACGGGCACGGGAGCTACTGTTGTGGATGGGGACAGCAGCAAAAGGTATTTTAGCCACCTAAAAGAAAGGCTCACCTGAAAAAGTCAATATCCGTTAAAGTGTACGCTATAATTATAATATTTTCACCGCTTTATCTTTATCTATAGATACGCTTCACATTCAGTTCAGATCCCCTTCGGAAAATATTCTAAATATAGCGTACACTTAAACTGATATAGATTTTTTTTAGTGAGCCTTTCTTTCTCGTCTTCATCCTTTTCACTTGCTAAAATAAGTTTTAGTTTTTAGTTTAAGCAGTACATTGCTTTGCTTTCATGCGGTAACTCATGTCTGTTTCTCCAAACTGGAGGCGTGCCGACCGTCATCTACTGTAGGTATTACACTGACTATGGATAAGTACCTCAAACAACACCACTTCAAAACACCTAAACTATCCCTTTAACCAATTAGTATTTCCTAACCCAAAGGCACAATGTTTCTCTAACTTTAACCAAGCAGTTTGTGTGGCTAAACATTATCAAACTTTAACCCTGCATTATTGATTTTTTTGGCCACTTGGAGGCGGCGCAACAAGCTGAAAACACAACATTGACATATTATCGCCTTATAAAGTTGACGTAGTGAACTTGTTAACAAACAGTTGCTTATTTACACATCCAGCAGATATGGAGCAACATTAGCATTCATTTGGAGTTGTCTTTCTAGCAACGTGATGAATGTAAATCCAATGTTTACTCTCCTTTTAGCTCTGTTTTTTTGGTGTCTGCCAACTCCTGAGGGAAATATCTGTCTATTTAGCTGCTAAATACTCCACTATGATCACCAGCTCGTCGCTAACTGTGTCGTTCTGTTGTTTGGTGGTGGGAAGGTAGTGTATAATGGGTTTACAAGAGCTTTTTCACTAAAAACAAAGTTGATGAGAGCAGTTTGACTGAGTCAAACATTAAAGTTGGGGGTCACAAAACCAAAACAATTAGCTGAAAGATGCTAAAACACTATGAGGGGAAGCTGAGGGGGAACTGAAGTGAGTGAGTCAAGTGATAATTCTCCGTGGGTTTACCACTACGAGCGTAGTATGACTGGCCAGAACTACTGCTGCTGCACGTCTCGTACATTGTTAAATGTCACTCCTACAAACCCTTAATGTTCGTGCCCTGTATTCCCGGGGTAAGGCAGACCCTAAAGTGTGCTATTTCATTTCATGAAATTATGGTTACGTGTCTAGATTATTTGGAAGAGAGAACACCAAATTGGTAAGCAAGTTAAAGTAAGAGTGAATGATTTCTTTTTCTCCCTCCCTGTCTTGTATGTTGGACAAAGAGCTGATAGTGTTGCGTTATATATTCGAGGGATAACTTTTTTCTTCCTCTCTACTTTGACTTTGTGTATCTATGTGACCGGTGGAGGCTGCGCAGCCACTGGCCGCTATCAGAGCCCACCTCCGCCTCCGCCGGTAACTTGTAAAACAGTCGACTTCTAATACGTAGTCGTTTGACACATTGTCAGTGCAAAAATATTGATTATAGCAGCTTTAACCATAGTGGTGAATCATTTTTTAATGGTAATTTCTTTTGTAAGGCATGTTCAAATGATGCCAATAGGGATATTAAATTAGGAAACGTGTTGTTTTGGAAGGCAATGACAACCAACGTATTTTGTTGTTCAGTTTAGGGGATTTGTTGTGATCGATGACTGACAAAGAATTTCTTCCCACGATCTTTTAAAAAACAAGCATTGATCAGATTGAGTGATGGATTGTTGTGTTCTGTGTTAATCTGTTTATGTGCCAATCACAGCTGCTGTCTGTGTTGGTTTCAAATCAGAACATCAAGTGTTTGCCAGTGGGATTGAACATATTAATGCTGACAGATGTCTCAGTTATGATATCATAGAGCATTAATCCGGTGAAGCCTAGGTGCTCAATATTAAAGCTATTGTACAGTAATTAAAGTCAAAATCTTGTTTTATTACCAAGCAGCAGTATACTAAAAGCCATAACTAATACATAGTACACGATACACGCCAGTAACAGTACTCTTTGCTATAATTTCCTCCCGCTATAGCAGACTATTCATGCACATTTAATTTGTCACAGCTTCCAAAACCCCGTCCTCAAGACAGTGCCGTTGCCTGAAAAAGTTCAAGATGACCCTCCTACAATTTTCACCATTCAGTGTCATTAGGGGTTCAAACTTAAAGCGCTGAGCACAGTGCACTCTCGCTGTATTAAATTCATTTTTTTCTGAAGCTGTACATATTAGAGGGAACTCTGGTGCCATCTCTCATGACTTTGAGCTTCATCATGTAGTGTTTTTTACGTTTAGGGAATACAGAGAGAAGAACCAGTCAGCTAGAGATAAAAGATACAAAGATAAGAGCCGGTGCAGAAAAAAAAACTGTCACATAATGTGGTGGTTTTCATGGTTTTGCGTCAGACTGAGGAAGGGCTGTTAAATACGGAGAGAGCCGGGCTGACTTGTGGGTATTTAATCCCAAACAGGCAGAAAAGGTTGAGTTTGTTCTAATTGCATGGAGCTGGGGAGACCAGTCATTTACATTCATCAGTGAGCCTCCATTTGTTGTGACTGAGATAAGGAAAGAGGGAGAGGAGCAATGCAGGAAGCAGAGGAAGGACACATTTTGGTGCAGAAGGGAAGTTTTGTTCTTATATCAACACAATCCCAGCGCTCCTCCACAATGTGTCCATAGTTATATTTCTATCCACCCGTTCTTATGCGCGTTTTCGATGCTTGATTTTTGAAATGGCTGTGGGCCAACACTACATATATCCCATAACATTGACAAACATTTTCAATGACGGCTCCCTAAATTCGTTTTTTAAAGAATTATGACCAGGATACGCACTCAGCAGGACTTTAAGTTAAACATATTCGGGCATTTCTGTACCGCACCGATATATTGATATATTGGCCCGGCTGATTTATCAGTCCAGCTCTAATAAAAAGCCTCAGTAGAAATGCCAGAAAAAAAGACAGGAAGAAGTGTGCAAAAGTTGGCATATCAAAAAATATTTTTTTTATTTACTCTGATGGAAACAGATTTTGTTTTTGATTACACGTTGATGCTGTAACCAAAGCCTTCATGTCAGGCTGCCACTCTGTTACATACAGTACAAAAGCCCAAAAGATAAAGAATATAAGACTAGGGTTATTTTGGGGGGATGTGTGCAACTGCAATGTTATGATTTATGTTCAGATGGGTGCCCTTATTGCACGTCATCCCCGCCCCCTCACCCTCTATTACCATGGTGTCTATTAAAAACTCCTAGTACATGTGGATCAGAAAGAAAATTAATTCTCAGCTGGGAAGCAGCGATGGCATGCCAGTTACTAGTGTTCAAATCCATCACATTGCATTGATTTGGCAGATGCTTTTGTCCAAAGTGACATTTTGTCTGGGGGCAATTTGGTATTCAGGGTCTTGCTGAGGGACATTTGGACATGTGGACAATAAGAATCAGAGATTGAATTACCAACCCTACAATTAATGGCCAACCAACTCCACCACATGAGCTACCGCCGAATAATTCTGTAATCGTATCACATCTTGAATGTGTTCGATCAGTTGACGGAAACAAGCGATGATTTTGATTTATTTTATTTTTGAAATGTGCTTAAAGGCCATGTGTGTTCATATGCCGTGTCCATGTGTGTGTGTGTGTGTTAGCGATGAGGAAGGAGGAAGTAATATCTGTTGGTGACAGCTGGCGAGTCTCTCCAGTATAGCAGGGACTGACACATCCGGCTCAGTGGTCTTTATCTTCGGTGAGACTGACACCCAATGAGTGGCACCTTCGCTGGCGCTCGTTCGCTCGCTCTCTTCTCTTCTCTAATAAGCCTTGGCCTGATTCTCAACCACTCGGGCCTCCTGCTGTGGTTTACAACTAACATCCGTCGACCACGAGCGTAAACTTCGCTTTGCTTAATTCCTCTCAGGTGGAAAACACACAGTGTGTGTGCACCGCAGTGTGTTTGAGGTAACTTCCATCATTCTGGCTGGACAGCGTTGTGACACAGTTGCCGGCCGCGGAGCCATCAAGCTGTCACTCTGCAGAGAACTGAGTCTCCAACCTGTCGCTGACACAGCTAAACAATGACAATGATGGAGTTATGAAATGACTCTACCACATAAATACATCATGTACTAAATATCAGTGGTTCTCAACTCCGGGGGCTACTTTCTATATTTAGTACAAGGGATTTGAAACGCAAGTGCACGGAAAGCCTGAAATACAGTCAGTGTCAGCTACTGCAGAGGTATGCTAACACAGAGAAGGTGTTATGAGAGCCTGTTTTAGACCTGATGAAGAAACCTGGTGTTTATTTTCAATCTTAATTGATCTCTTCTCACGCAGCACCGTTTGAGAGAGCTGTAGTTGTGAAGGTTAGCTGGTTGTATGAGTGTACACTAGCTGAGGCTGATTATACCGGGGCGAAGCCAAGAGGTGATGTGACACTGCAGCTGTTAGCCCCTGCAGAGTGTTATCACACAGTCCTGTTTATTCAACACACAGTGGTGGGGAGTGCGAGACTCAACATGTTCAGCTTTACACTACAGTATATATGGGCTGCCTGTCTTTTTTTTTTTAGCTGTCTTTCTCTAATTTTCTCACAGTTTCTGTGGATTCCTCACCTCTCCGTCTTCTCTATCTTTATGCCACATCTCTCTCACTCTCTCTCACTCTCTCTCTCTCTCTCTCTCTCTCTCTCTCTCGGCTTTTCTCTCTAATCTCCCTCTCTTTCCCTTTTTTCCCTTTTCTGTTCTGCATCAAAGTAAGCCAACGCTTTCCGGCAAGCACCGGCTCAGAGCTTACATTCCTCTCACCCTTCAAAGCCACTGCTTGTGCATAAGTGAAGAAAAATGAAAAGTAATTTGACATTTTTGACACGCTGAGAGAAAATGCACATAACGTAACGCGGAATAATATGAATGGAATTCATCCTCAGTCAATGACTGAGTGGACACAATAACAGAAAATTGTGTTAGCCGCTATAAAGCAGGTGATGTGTTCATTTTCTTTCTCCTTGCACACAATACAGAGTTGAACTGTATAGCCCTGCAAAGCCAGACCTCCTTTACATCAAGTACTAGAAAATAAGAAGTAGATCTGTGCCATTGGTTGGCAAATTCAAAAGGAGGCAGCTCGTGTCTGCTGCATATTTGAACAGCACAGTTGGTGATAAACATCACAGGGAGATTACAAACCTAAATGTGCTGTACACTGATGCAGGGGATGTGTGACCTGCTACGGTGTCATACAAAGGAGACTCTTAGATGTTTCCCGTCTCTGAAGTCAGCTGATTTCTTGTTTTTCATCTGTCTCTGTCCCTGAAGAGTCAGCAACCAGATGTACCAAAAATAAATAAATAAAGTGTATATATATATATATATACATTACATATATATATTGCATGAAATAAACACAAACAAACGTTAAGGCAATGTGACCATTGTACAAATCAGACAGCCTTGTTCCAGATCACAACCTACATCATCAGTTTGTTTAGGGATTCAAATAGGTCAGATGTTGTGCTCGTTGACAGTTGTTTGCCCCAGTTGGAGAAAAAAAAATCGACCAATCAGAGCTTTATAATTTTGTTTGAGAGTGGGGATGTCATCTTCCTGCATGGCTAGATAGTTACTTTGCCAGCTACATCCAGGAAACATAGCAACAGAAAAAAACTGCCACAAAAATGGTGAAAAGAGTGGATTTGATCGACACAGCGGCACAGGTTGCTGTAAGGTGACTTACAGAAATAACTCTTACAGTGGCAGTAGGCAGTATATTTTTGGCAACTCTGGGCAAAAATTCCATAATAACCTTTCAGCATATTGTAATTCAAGTGCTCTGAGAGATAACTAGACTTCTGCACCTCCTCATGGTTCTGTTTTCAGGCTTTAAAAATCTAGCCCGTGACGGGAGACTTTGACCAATCACAAACTTTCTCATTTTACAGCTAAACAGTTCACTACAAGATGTTTCTGAAAACATTTGAGGTGAGAAATAGGCATTACAGAAACAGAATATTGATTCATATTTGATCAACGCTGCCTAGTTTGACCGTTTGATCGGAGTTCGCAAGTGATTGACAGCCGGCTCTCATAGATGGAAGCTGGACGGCAGACTCCAGATCAGCTCTGAATGGTTGTTTTCCTCCGGTCTGTGAAATCCTGCTGTCAGGAGCACTGGAGGACACAGAGGCACGTGATTTTTTTTCAGATTACATGTCTCATGCACTACTGTCCGGATACAGTGACTTTTTTAAATCATATTTGCTCCATTTCTACCCACTGCAGCTTCAAGTCAACATATTTCTTTCAGAGCTGCAGCGATCAGTCAATTACTTGGACTGTAAGAAAACTGTAACAGGCATTTTTTCAAAGCAATTCAACTATTAATCAAGAAAACGATGGACGTAGTATGTTATTGTGCCTAAGGGGAGGGGTTGGTGGCGTTCAGGGACGTTTTGTTCTGACGAAGCAGCGACATAAATCTGTCTTTGTTGTTGTGAGGAGGCCTCATTATGTTGAATCATCAGCCATGTACCACAAACCCGCGGAGACGGTTGAGGGACATCCACACATGACTCGCACATGCAGTTCATTATAGGCATGATGCCCCACCCCCCTCCCTTTGCTCCAGCACACACAGCAAGCAAGACTTTATATACAGTCCGCTTCTGTCAGCCCGGGTTAGCTTGTGTTGTAGTTATATATAGTATATGTGTGTGTGTGTGTGTGTGTAGACGAGTGGGTGGTCCCAGCCTGCAGACTGTCACGGTCAATGAGACAATATATGGAGAATTTGGCCCCTGCAGCCTAATCTGAAGGAAGTAATTTGAAGAGTGAAGTCAAAACAAAACTCAAAGCTACAAGTACAGTTAATAATATTAGCAAGACAATTTGTCACTTCTTCCACCCAAAGGGCCAAACCTGTAATTGAGCTACCAACGTAAGTGGCCTGTAATTGAGCTATTATAATTGACCTCAGGTGTGTCAGCGGATTAAAACTCAGTGCAGGAATGCAGTCATGTGCGTCTCCTCCTGTATCGGCAGCTACAAATGCAGTCTTGACGCGTAAGAATGGATATGTTTCTATATTTGTGTGCATACAGTGCAGTAGAGTGTAAGTAGGTATTTTTTCATACTAATGGCATCTTTAGCACGACCGTTTCTATGGGAACCGAGTTGCCACGGAAACACTGCATGTCTCTTTGAATTAGAAATGTCTTTCTCTATCCCTCACTCCTCCCTTCTCTGTATGTCTCTCGTTCACTTTTCGCTTCCTCCTCCTCTTCTTCCTGACTTCCCCGACTTTTGACAGGCCAGCTGCTGTCAGTCAAAAAATCTTGTGCTGTTGAAGGAGACGTGCACCACAAATGGAGGAAACGGGGGGAAGATGGTTTGGCATCTGTGCTCTCCAAGAAAAAAAAAAAAAGAAAAAAAAGAGGAGGGAGGGCATCTTTTTTAGCGGGTGAGGGGACTTGGTTTTTAATCAAAAGCTACATATTGAAATAGGAAGGAAATGTTGAATGGCATTCAAAAGATAATGATGACGAGGAGGATGCTACGAAGAGAAGAGCGGGAAGATTGAAGGAGGAAAGGGAGGGCTACAAAGACAGAGAGGGAGAGAGAGATAGCTGATGAAAGGGAAGGGGAGATGTGATTGATTTTTGCTCTCTCTGATGCCTCTGGTATCTGTGTAACCATGCTGCCACACTTATCCAGCCTATCTGATTTAACAGCAGGCGCGATAAAGGGAAGAGAGAGCGAGAGATACATGCATACAGAGATAGAGAGTTTCGGAAAAAGAGGGGAGAAAAAGTGCAAACAGATAGAAGAGAATGGGAGTTATTGGGCTGAGTGTACAAATGAAAATGTGGAGGAGATCACCCTCATTCCCCAGGTGCTGATGAATGTTTAAATGAGGGCGAATGAGAGTAATGCTTCGAGGGAAGCGGAGGGCGTGAGGAGACACAGAAAAGGAAACGGAGTCAAGACGTGCAGAAGAAAAGCGCATCATGACAAGGTTTTGAACCGCTTGTCTCTCATTCCACGCTGCGCTTGACTCCAGCCTGCACTCTCACCTCGTGTGCTTGTTAGAGAGGGAAGCAGAATTGAAAAGGCCGGGTGTATAGATGTAGGGAAGATAGACGCAACTGGGAGGGAGAGGCAGAGGGAGGAGAGAGGGCAAACGTACATTTTGACACGATTAATGGCTGACATAAAGCTCCTGTATAAAAACATAAACACATAAAAACACCTGTAGATCAACAAAGGAACAGGTATTAATGCGCTACAGTGGAGAGCATTGTCCTTAATTCACTCTTACTGCCCGAGCTCATACATAATACTCTTTTTTTTTCACATTTTCAACAATGATTCCACAGCACAACTTAACGTCTTATTACCGAATTTAATTTGCTGTTAATCTGAACTCACTTTTACCTGCTGTTGTGACATTTTCACAGCACTTATTCCACCAGCACATCAGTCATGTCACACTTACCCCCCCTGTACCCCTATTTTATTTACTTTTTTTTTTTTAGCAGAAATTCTGTTTTCATTCATTAATTATTTATAGTTGTTTCCACTTTTCCATTTTATTTTTAAAGCTGCATGTACTGTCAGTAGCTGTGTTTCCATGCACATATTTTTATGCACATTTTGAAGCATCGCATAGAAAAGCGGTGTGGAAACAGCGAAATTTGATAACACTTCCTCAATTGCGAAAAAAAGGGTGGTTTGAGGTGTTTTTTACCTATAGCGAAAAAGAGTTGATGCACTATGGAAACGCTTTTGCCGAATAAATTCTGACGTAGCGAACATTTAACTCGCATGACTGATCAGCTGTTTCCGCTGTCAGCATGTTCTGGGATATTCCCGTGTGACTGCTTGTCTTCGTCTGTGGACAACATGAAAGTGGCCACGGCCAGTACTAGCTAACATGAAAGAACTATTAAAACTTGCCCAATAGAAACAAATTCCTGAAGACTTCTCTCCATTTTCTCTCGTAGATGGTTAGAATGCTAAGGTGACTTGTTTTGTTTCCGGTTTGCAGCCTCTTCTACTCTGTTTACTGGCGGATTACAGCCGTGCGTGGTCTGTAGCGCCAACCAAACTATGTTGTAGCCGTGTTTATTTTGCTCAAAACCAGTTGATGAAAATGCACGTCATTCGCATTTCTTTTTTTTTTAACATTTCAATAGTTTGCTTAAAATTTACTTGACAATTGAATGGAAACACAGCTATTGAAACGCAACACTTTCTGTACAAATGTGTCACACTAAAAGCTTTCCGATTGCTCGAAAGGCATAATCCCTCTCTTTCCTGGTAGGCTTTTAATGTGAAACATCTTCAGGAAGGGTTGAGTTTCATTTATAGTTTAACAGCAATGCAAAGCAAAACTGATTGGTAATAATTATAGATGAAATGAAAACATGAACCCCTTCCTGAGTCATGGTGTTTGCTCCTCACTGCAGGGCCATGCTACAGCTGTAGAAGCTAAAGCTAAAACAACACAGGGGAAATTCTATTAATTCTACTTTATCATTCAGCAAATATCAACTAAATAGGTCGCTGATTCTTCTGCATGCATGATGCACATATGGTTACCTGAAGGCAAAATCATTGTTGCACTGCTACAGGTCACTGAACCTGATGGGTCACAGAATACAGTGTAACACTGGCGGCATGCGGAGGCAGAATACTCATCCTTCTGAAACTATCAAATAAAACAAATTCTTACTTAAAAGTAGATAAATATTGAAGCAAACTTGGTGTTCCCCCGTTTGTCATGAGTACCCTCCTGCAAAATGTTTCATTTTTCAGTTGTTTGGTTGATTTTAGTAAAGTGTATCCACACTTTTGGAACGTTTAGGTAAAGGCAATCCTTCATGTTGTTTGTTTCTATTAGAGCTGTCAAAGTTAATGCATTAAAGCGTTAACACAAATTCGTTTGCACGCCACTAATTTCTTTAATGCATTGTAGGTTGTGGCAGGCTCAGTTTTAAAGCTAGAGTGAAGATTCTGGTATCATATGAAACTAGAAAATCAAGGAGGAGGCTAAATAATGATCCAAACATACGCAAAACTTTGTCGAGGAAAAACTGGCAGGGCCATTTTCAAAAAGGTCCCTTGACCTCTGACCTCCAGATATGTGAATGAAAATGGGTTCTATGGGTACCCACGAGTCTCCCCTTTACAGACATGCCCACTTTATGATAATCACATGCAGTTTATTGTTGCCTGTTGGGCTTGAGTTTGCCATGTCATGATTTGAGCATATTTTTAATACTAAATGCAGTACCTGTGAGGGTTTCTGGACAATATTTGTCATTGTTCTGTGTTGTTAATTGAGTTCCAATAATAAATATATACATACATTTGCATAAAGCAGCATATTTGCCCACTCCCACATTGATAAGAGTATTAAATACTCAACAAATCTCCCTTTAAGGTACATTTTGAACAGATAAATAATGTGCGATTAATTGTGATTACTCGCGATTAACTATGGACAGTCATGTGATTAATCCCGATTATATATTTTAATCGATTGACAGCCCCAGTTTCTTTATGTTACCAGGTTTTTTTTCTTTGCATATGTCTGTAGTGTGAGAAAGAGGCAACAGAGACTATCTAAGAGAGATTATGAATGAAGGATTCGTTGGCTACAGAGCTTAACAAATCCAGGTATTTTACAAATTGCCTACAGTTACAGGACAGGGATTTGTGTGTGTGTGTGTTTGCATCATGCAGGCTAGCAAACTCTGTGTGGGAGTAACTGTTATTCAGTAGTAGTAGTAGTTTAGATGTGTTTGTAATTTTAATAACGTCACACCACTTGGAGAGAAGGAAACCCATCTGACTGGAGCCCGGTCACAATGACTACTACAATGTGTGAGAGCAAAGTAGAGGACGCGTGTCTCACGTTAGACTTCTTTTCCTTGGAGACACTTTGACTCATCATTGCAACAGATGCAACTAATAACATATAACGATGTCTCAGTTAGTCATTCCAGGAAACAAGCACGCACCATAACAGGTACCAGGTTTACTCAGGTTTAATTTCTGTGCTCATCATATGAAGAGTTGTGGCACCAAATGAAACAGATGGATTTTGTCGTCTGCAGCTCTGAGGAGATCTCTAAAGTCTGAGGAGAAACTATGCTATTTGTTGCATTATGGGAAATGTAGGATTCAATGTTTTTGGTGCTTGGGTCTGTCAGAATATCTCAACCTCTGCTGCTTCTGCACTCATAGAAAACCTGTGAGGCTGAAAAACAGATTAAAGTAATTGAACGGAGTGTAAAATCAACAGAAAATGCTGTTTACTTTAAGGATTTATCTGGAAGCAAAACATAAGCAAAGTTTTTATCAATATTCGATCTAATTGTCTATATCTAGGCTTGGTGTCCTCTTTCTCTCTCTCTCTCTCACACACACACACACATACAGATGCAAGCACACCAGTTGGTTATCCAGGTCATGTGTTAGCCGGGGTCAGATCTAATTGGGTCTCTGGCTCGTTTGGATTGGTGGGATCTGGCCCAATCAGCATGCAAAGCTCCCATGTGTCTTCATGTGATTAATTACCTGCGCTCTCTTCAGTGCTAACGAGCTTAATCAACTCCTCGTGAAGGAGTTTTCCATTAACTTGCCGGGCCAAAGGTGGTGCTAAATTGACTCCCTCATCTACCCCCCTCCTCCCTTCATGGTCTTACTGGGCTTGCTGTTTCTGACAAGTTTCCCTGTGTTAGTGTTTTAATAGGTTTCTATTCTTACCTCTCTCTTCTGCTCTTCCCCATTACGTACAACTGTTTCACGTCTGTTACTTGCCAGTTGCTCAGCGAACTTGATTTCGTCGGCTGTTCTCCGTCTTCATCTCTGCCACTCTGTGTTAGGACAAGGCTTTGGGCTTGACTGACATGATGTGAGTGCTGCCGGAGCGTCAGATGTAACAGTGGGAGATTGAATCAGACAATTAATTGTATCTTCCTCGTGGTGCACACAGTGGCGATAGCGGTGGAGTAGTGGAGAAAGCTTCAGGCAAATACTAGTTTCTTGTGCTTTCAGAGGAGTCTTTATGTGTGTGTGTGCGTGGGTTTGCTTGGCATTGCATGCCTGTGGGTGTATGTGTGTGTTGAGAGTGAATGTGTTTGTTAGACAAAGAGATTAATTTGTTCTGATTAGACATTCAGTTGGTGATTACGTTTCAGTAGTGGCGCAGAATTGAAGACATGATGGCGTCTTTTAGAGAAGATAATAGAAACTCTCTGGTGTTTTAATGGATTCTCATGTTAGAGCGCTATTTCTATCACATCTGGCTTACAGTTAAGAGATCATATAGAGAAAAAAAAACAACCTAATGCTAATGTGCAATCTCTCAAATATACGTCTGTAGAGCTTAAACAATTAGCCGATTAGTAAATCGACTAATGTGTCAATTTTGATAATTAATCATTTGTCATTTTTTAAGCAAAAAAAGCCAAAGCTTCTCTGGTTCCAGCTTCTCAAATGTGAATATGTTCTGGTTTTCCTCGTCTTCTATGACAGTAAATTTAATATTTTTGGGGGTTTGGACTGTTGGTCAGACAAAACAGGACATTTGAAGATATCTCTCTTGGAAATTGTGATTTTTCTGACATTTTATTGAACAAATGATTCATTGAGAAAATGATCTACACATGAACTAACATTGAACATGGTTCTAGCTCTATATGCATGCATGGTTAATAAAATGATCTGTAGTTAATGCTGTAAGATACCGAATATCTTAAATATTTCACATTAATCATCATAATGAGTCATTAAACGTTTTTGGTAGTGTGATGGTTTTGTGTGCTCCTGTTAGTGTGGCAGAAATCCTACCAGACCTGTTTGTCATGTGTCCCTTTTAAATTGTATTCAACTGCATTAATGTGATTAAACAAAGGTACAGCTGGGGATGGGTATCGTTAGGATGCTACTGCTCTTATAGACACTCCTTATCGGTTCGTTCCTTTATCGATACTCTTGTTCTGTTTTTCATTACTTTTTTATACATTATTTACAAAAAGAATAAATTCATAATTTATTTATATTTTAAATATAACAAAATATTTCTAGAGCAGCAACAGTTTACAAGCGAAACAAATCTAAAATCTCAATGAAATAAATAATTTTGCCGACATCACAATACTGAGGGAAGGTTAGAAAGAATGAAGAATACAGACATCAGTCAGTATCAGTTGCTCATCCTGTCCTCTGTCCTCTCTATGCTGATGTGAATTAGGGATGGGCGGGTCGATATTGTGGTTTCGATACTCAGAACCTACTCATTTGGTATTGATTACTTAAAAAAATATCAATAATAAAATTATATAAATGCTAATGTGGGTGGCTGCGTCACTTCCAATCACTTCCAATCTTCTTTTTTTGTTTTTCGATCACTGGGTCTGACATTGCACTCCGCTTCTGGGACCCTCCTCGTCTTCCTCATAAGCTTCCCTTTTTCTTTGTATAATGTTTGTGCCAAAACAGCTCTTATGTATTTAGCTGGCCCACGTCACCTGACTGTGGAAACCATGTGACGTCAGAACCTACAGTCGCACACTTCCACATCAAACATGTGAGAGAATGGTATAAAGGAAACACAGCACTGAGTGGTGCTGCTTGTCACATGCAGATGAAAATACAGCACTATTTGTGACAATAAAGTGCCACACACACAACAACACGAGTCCCTCTTCAAACATTTAAAAACAACATATAAGGAGGTTCGCAGGTTCAAATCCAGTTTGGGGCCCTTCTGTGTGGAGTTTGCGTGTTCTCCCCGTGATAGCGTGGGTTTTCTCCGGGTTCTCAGGTTTCCTCCCACAGTTCAAAGACATGCAGGTTAGTTGTTGACTCTAAATTGGCCGTAGGTGTGAATGTGAGCATGAATTGTTGTCTGTTTCTATGTGTCAGACCTGTGATAGTCTGGATAGTTGGATGGATATAAAGAGGTACAAGAAACGTTAAAAAGTACCAATAAAAGAACCGATAATGTTGTAGCTTATCAATTCTCCGGTCTCTAATAATTTAGCACCAGTGCCCGTTTAATACAGAGTTTCAGTACCCATCCCTAGGTACAGCACAGGAGCCACTTTCCTTGCTCCAGCATGCCTCCTGCAGGCATATTTGCACTTCATAATGGGCAGTAAATTAATGGAAGTATTGAACGCAATAATTGAATAATTAGCTTTTTAAGTGACAATTTGAAGTTTGAAGTCAGAACATAAAACATTCAAATCGAGTGAAACACAAGGGACTTTTATTCCCTGAGTGACGACTGAATGCAGCCGCCTCCTCCGAGTCTGTCAGCAGTGGGCTAACACTGCTCGCTCAGCCAAGTATAAGCCATGTGGCACTCTGCCTTGTTCATTTCCTCAGCCAGTGATTGAGCCTTATTTCTCCCCACTTGGTATGAGATTTGCAGATGATGTCATTGTTACTAAGTGTCATATCAACTTGATGAATCAGGATAAAGTTGACTCATCTAGACAGCATGTGAACATGCGGCTTAGCTGCTAGCTGTCAGATAGGTTGTGGGTAATAGATACTGTTACTAGTTTGCTGCTAAATGTTGTCAAAAAGCATTCATTTACTTTTAAACAAGACAAGACCTGCTAGAGGTTGCAATATTTACTGCAGTACATCACGGAGTATAAGAAAGTGTGTTGAACAACATATTGAACATATTGAAGTCTTGTTCATCCTCCCATTAGTGACAGAGGAGATTCAAATCAAACTGGTTTATCTACGCTCTGCAATTTTCATACTATCTGCCTATTAGACATAGACATTGACATTTTGTGCTGAGTGGACCTATAGGAAAGAATTAAAAATGGAAAGCGTTCATCCACTAGGAAGCAGGAATATTCTCAGTAATTTTAATTTCAGTTTTCCCATTGGATCTTAATATTTTTCCGGGAGTAAACTTTGACCTGATGGTGGTTCGAGAGGAAAGACCAGAGGGTCACTACAACCCTTAAGCCCCAGACACACCAACCCGACATCAGAGACCCAGCGGCGATGAAGGCCGCCTGTTGAGTCGTCTCATGTTGCCTTTGTTTTGGCCAACAAGTTGCACTCGAACACACCGCAAAGACTACAGCCGACAGCCAGTTAGCACGTACGTTCTGCGCGTGCGTGAGAGGAAATAACTCTTTGCACCAGCAGGCGGCAGTAGTCTATATTCGACATTCAAAAAGGGAAACCGGAAGACCGAGGACGCCGGATGTACAAGCCGTTGTTATGATACGTACATGAAACAAAGCGGCGTATCCGACCATTTTAACACCACTCTCACTCACCGCTTAGCTTCATTCCAGATGACCATATCGTTGTGGAAATATCCGTGTGTTGGAGTGATCAAGTGAGATGAAGATGAAAAATGAGAAGAGCCTTCTGTGTTTTTCCTCTTGACTTTTCTCGTTGGCTTGCTTTACTCATTTCCGTTTCTCTTCTCGTGCACTTATTTGTTCAAGCTGAACTGCCAATCAGAGTGATTTCTATCAACGACGGGCACCGCCGCCAATTCAACATGCTGATTTGGCCGAAAAAACTCCAACACGGGCAGACTAGAGCCGACGGTGCAGGACACACCGAAAAAACTCGGCCGACGGACGCTCACCGACGGCCGCAAACTGTCCGACAGCCGATCATCGGCTTGGCGTGTCAGGGCCTTTAGAATTCAAGCTACTGTATGGGATGACAATGAACACCCCTCTCCCCCCAAAAAACAAAAACAAAACATGTCTTATCTCCCACTTTGATTAGACATCTTCCAGTAGGCAGTCATATAACCAAATATGCAAATACATTGATGGCAGTCAGCAGCATAGGCAGAAATATGCTGCTTTTAAACTAATAACAGCTTTCTGCAGGGGACTAATGTAGTGAGCCTACTATAAGTAGCTAGGACATAATTTGCATGATTTGATTTGTGAGCTTTACTCACCAGGTGGGAAGGAAACGAGAAAAAACTGCCTTCCAGTCACTAGAGAGAGAATCAATGTATAATTATATGTATAGGTCGTGATACACTTTCCTGGACATTGTTGTAAATAAAGGTTTAAATAAAAAATGGAATTTCATGCACTTGAGATTTAACCGTGATAATCTGCTTCCATTAAAACGTTTAAAACATTTTTATTGGCCTACATATTTTGTTGAACCTAGAGTACTGAAATGTCAAAGTGGAAAAGGCAGGGCAATAAAAATATTTAGGATTTTTCAATAATAATTTGGGTCAGAATCAGACCCTGACAGTGAAAACTCTGCTGGAGCTGAAGAGCGTTGTTTTTATCGTGTAAACTGGCAGAGGCTTGTTTCAGTTTTTTCCCCTCCCCCCCATAGCAGTATTTGTGTGTGTTTGTGTATGAATGAATGTGTTTGCTAGTTATGACTGTGTTTCATTATATTTCTGAATTTCCAAATTATAAAATCTGTATGAATATATTTCTATATAGATATTCTTAGGACTGGTAATGGGTTTGTTTCCTCTAAATCTCTGTGTTGTGTGGCCTCTGTTACATCCTACAGAGAGGTGCAGGTTGTGTTCTGTGGTGTTGGATTGGACTATTGTCTTGTTTTCTCACATGGGGTTGCTACACAAACAGGAGGTAAAAGCACACTATTAAATGCAACAAAGACATTTCCGCTTCACAACATTGCTTGTTTGATTGTTAAAGGTCATCTCCACTGGCAAAGTTGATTTATCGCCGAAACAAAATAGAAATTTCGATGAAATTAGCAACTGAATTACTGGAACAAACACAATTATTTACAGATTTTCCTTCTTCTCTCATATCTAAATGCTACTTCTGTATCTTGATCCTAATATATCAACGCTATTCAAGCTGTACTCATGAATGAACATCAACTACAATTATGTTACAAGAGGCAAACCATGGACTGAATCGTGTTTATTGCTGGGTTAAATTATGTTTACACACTCATCTCAAAATTAGAAAATTACAGCCTATCATTCCGGCCTGTATTGCCCACAAAACGACAATTTTACACACCAGCAGCACTTAATCAGTAGATTCAGACTTTTATCATAAATGATACTACAGTGGAAACAGCTTATAGTGATCACATCTGTCCGGGTCAAATTGATCACTACAGGCGGATGATTATTATAAGCAAATTTCTGTTGTTGTGCATCATTTCTCATGCAGATTACCATCTAATTGACATTTTTATATTTATTACATGAATACAAAGTGATGAAACGGACCATTTCGCTTTTTACTCGCTCGCTGCCAATTCTTCTGCCTTTTCCCTCACCAAGGGTGAGACATTTGCCTGGTCTGCATGTGTGACGCAGAGCCGGTTGAGGATCGGAAAAAAGTTTCACTTTGGGGGCATTACGTGACGAAGCATTATCAATCCACTTGACGCGGGTGCTTTCCCCGTGCACATCCATATTTCATTCAGAGATGACTTTCCTTTTCCCGTTATGATATCAATGTGCACGCAGCATCAGCCTCAGGGATCCAGCCAGAAAGCAGATGGACCGTCTGCGAGGCAAAGTATCAAGGTATTAAAGTAAAAAACAAAACTAAAATTAAATTAACGTTAGTCTAACGTAGTTTTAAAATGTTTTCCATATGTTGTCATGTATGAAAAGATCCCAAATGAACACTGTAAGCGGGCTACATGATTACTAAAAGCTAATTATTTAAACAGCATCTGTATAGCAATGATTCTGTCCCAAGCTTTTTGATCCATATAAGCAGTTGATCATTGTAACCGTGATCACTATAAGCGGTTTCCACTGTAAAAACAATCGTCAATGATGTGATTTAATATCTTCTATATTAATAATCTTTCTATTCTCTTTTTGCTGTTGCTCACCATATTTTATGTTCTCAAAAGCAGCTTTGTTTCCATGAGATCGGCCTGTATAGAGAGCGCTACAGCCATCATTGTCGCTCCACTGGCTGCTGTGGGAGTGAATCATATTTCAGCGCTTCTGAAATCATTTCCTCGACAAAAATAGCAAGAGTAATTCAATCAGAACATTATGGGATGTTTAAAATGAAGTGTACTGAATGAAGCCGGGAGAGAGACGTCGAAACAGGGTCATTGATAATTAAACAGCCGAATATGAGATTAATTAACACACACTGTGTGTGTTTGATTAGAAATATGATGATGAAGCACGTTGGGCTCAAACTGGGGAGGATTGACAGCAGCAGTGGCGGCGCTCAGACTGCGAGCAGGAGAGATAGACGGAGGGAGGAAGATGAAAGGTGGAGAAAGACGAGTGTGATGAAGTGGAAAAAGCGGAGTGTTAGAGGGAACGATGTGTACACTGCCACTTTTGTGTGTGTTTTTATGCGTGTGTGTTTGTGAGCCCCTGTCTCTGTGAGTTCTGAGGGTTCGCCTGTTTTCTCAAGCGAGACTCCTCGCTATCTCTCTCAGCCTTAACAGCCAACCCCCTCTACTCTCTCTTTCTTCTTTGTCTGCCTCTCTCTCACTCTGTCTCTCTATCCTCCAATCCTCTCCCACCAGGGCTTGTTGAGCAGTGGGCCGATATGTCGCTCTTCCTCTGCAAATCTAATTGGAGACAGGCTTTCATTGGCATGACATGGAGATGAGTTTCCAAATCCTTTCAGTCTTCCTGCTTGAGGCTCGCTCCCCTCAGCTCTCGTACGGTGCTGTGCACTGACGCAGCAGCTGCAGCCGCAGCCGCAGCCGCAGAGGCAGTGCTCAGCGCCGACTACGGATCCAGGGAAGTGTCCGTGACAATCTGAGCAAAATCAAACGCACCCATTACTTACTGTCATAATGGGTTTAAATCACGGCGCAGCCCCTGGCCCTTCACTGGCAGACATGTTTCATTTAAATATGACACTGAGAGGGAGAGACGTCAGCACTGTGGGAATCAATCTGTGGAAAAAATAGAAAACTTTGTGGTGTTATTTAGATGAGCGTCTGCATTAACATACTGCGTGTTTCCATCATCCGCTGGGTCTCCGGTGAGTTCACCGAGAGTGTGGAGTCACCGCCTTCACTGGAGGTTGTACTCACATGTTATTCAGCACTATAGTACCTCAGGGAGCGGGAATGAGACACAGAGGTTTGTGTTACTAAGCTAGCTCTCTGGTGCCATATCTGCACAAAGGTTGAATAAAGCCTCCCAAGTGATTCATTCCTCTACCAGACTTTTTTTGGGGGGCTAATTCACACAGCTAACTGTTGCAGATTCAGTGTCACTACACCTAGACTATTTTGAGATACCTGTGCTGAGGCTCAAACACACCACAGTGGTGTTTGATGTGACTCAGGGTGAGAAAGAGACAGTGGGAAGATACGAGAGGGGAGGTGCAATTAGTGATATAAAGAAACAGAGACTATAATACATTAATTGGTTGTGACCTGCCAGTGAAAAAAAAGGAGATTTGAAAGAGCAGCAGTGGAATATGAGACTCTCTTTTCAACATTTGTCATGAATTTACATGATTTCTTATATTAAATTGCTCACGATACAAGTCTTTGTCGAATTTACCTGCGATATAACAACGATAACTGTTTTTCTTGTTTCTGATCACTTTTTATAGTTAGTGGGCTTTTTATTGGATTCGGGGAAGTTCACACTCCAGCAACTCCGGAAAACGTTATTTCTGATAGTGTTGTTACTGTAACGGCTCAGTAAACAACAGGTTGGAACCCGAAAGCAGGACTCTGAGACCAGGTCGGTAAAATACAAAGTTAAAGTTTACTCAAGGTCAAAAACAGGCAAAAAAAAAA
>CAKAOI010050415.1:34452-164452 GCA_916701655.1 Sebastiscus albofasciatus
CAGGGTGAGAAAGAGACAGTGGGAAGATACGAGAGGGGAGGTGCAATTAGTGATATAAAGAAACAGAGACTATAATACATTAATTGGTTGTGACCTGCCAGTGAAAAAAAAGGAGATTTGAAAGAGCAGCAGTGGAATATGAGACTCTCTTTTCAACATTTGTCATGAATTTACATGATTTCTTATATTAAATTGCTCACGATACAAGTCTTTGTAGAATTTACCTGCACCCTGTCGTCTTAGCATAATAATCACAACAAAGCAAAAAGCAAAAAAGGGGAAAAAAGCAATCTACCTAACCAATTCTGCAGGACGTCTACATGCTTTGTTGATGGAATTAAAATTTGCCAGATAGCAAACATTACCACATCTTTAACAGAAGGTCAAAAAAATCCCATCAAACATTTACTCCAGACTGCTAATTCTATCTTGGAAAAACAACGATAACTGTTTTTCTTGTTTCTGATCACTTTTTATAGTTAGTGGGCTTTTTATTGGATTCGGGGAAGTTCACACTCCAGCAACTCCGGAAAACGTTATTTCTGATAGTGTTGTTACTGTAACGGCTCAGTAAACAACAGGTTGGAACCCGAAAGCAGGACTCTGAGACCAGGTCGGTAAAATACAAAGTTAAAGTTTACTCAAGGTCAAAAACAGGCAAAAAAAAAAAAGTCTAGCAGGCAGAGAAGATGGCAGACGGCAGAACCGCAGTACATAATCGGGCGGGGAGTGAATGGAAGTGGGCCGGTATATGTACTACTGGGCTGATGGCACATGTGGGCGGGAGAGGTCAGGTGATGGAGAACTGGTGAGGTTACTTAAGGGCAGGTGGGAGTATCAGGATCTGAAACAACAGGGGAGTTGGTACTTGGCAGGGAAAAATCACAAGGAAAACCTGAGACTAGGAATTGACTGACGTTGTGACAGTTAGGTTTGCCAAACTCAGCGTTAGTCCTCATCTTAAAGACTTTTCTCTTATAAAACTGAAAACGTAGTGTTAGAAAATATGTTTGTAAGTATGTAAGCTAAGCAACAAAACAGTGTTATGAACAAAATAACAGTTTGATCTTACATTATAACTTATACTTCTTCGAGGAGTAACTAGTTCTACCGTGCAACACAAGAACAATGCTTCTTTTTTCCATGTCTTCTATATGGATTGTTAACCAGTTTATGTTTTATGATCCTTACACTTAACCTTTTTATATTTTTTGGCATTATGTATATTTTGGATTTGCACTTTATTTATATTTACAAGCCGCAACAGCCATTTTCCCCCTTACTTTACGACCCTGGCCTGATTTGGCATCCCGAAACTTTACAGGTGTGTAGTTGAGGTCAAAATGAAGGCCGAGTTTGAAGATGGGTGTGATCCAAACAAGGATGCCGGGAGTAGGGGGATAGGAAGTGTAACTCTAGTTATATTGACATTATATTGTATCACTATACAGTATTTGCACTCTTTCCTACATTGTACTGCAACTGCTGCACAATAATTTCCTTCAGAATAGATAAAGTTGTATCTTATGTTATCTTATCAACTGGTGAGATTGCCTCGAACATGCAGCTGTACCCTCTTTACACCGGCTTTTAGCATTATATTATGTATATTTATTACACGGCTGTGTTGAACACTCGATTCTGATTGGTCAATCACGGCGTTCTGCGGTCTGTAATTTCTGTATAACAGACCGTTGCTATATACAGCAGACCGTTGCTATGGGCACAGTTCTGATGTCGTACTCTGGCGGACCGTTTTTGTGTCAAAATATTAATTTCTTCATTTAGTAGCCGTGTAATAAGCGGGATAATGTAAAGCCAGCGGGTCATTGTTGTGACAGAATCCCCTTCAGGGCGATGAGAGACCTGTCGAGGATTCTTTCACAACAATGACCCGCTAGCTGTACATTATCCCTTACGTATATTATAGGGTACGGTCGCGACCTGCTCTATATGAAAAGTGTCTCGAGATTACTTCTGTTATGATATGACACTATATAAAAATAAAATAAATTTAATTGAATTGATTACCTTTTAAAAGATTCTTGTCTTAAAACGACTCAGCTTCAAACATTAAAAAGCCTTTGATGACATTTGCACATGGGAGAAGTTAACATTCAGGGCTTTTTGCCAGAAAGGGTCTATTTTAACCCAAACCATGATCTTTTCCTAAACCTAACCAATTAGTGTTGTTGCCTAAATCTAAGGAGATTTCTGGCAGAAAGCCCTGAAGACTAACTTCTCTCATGTGCATGACATTTTCAGTCTTGTTATGGAGCTGTTAGCTTAATTAGCTAATTGGTTAGAGGTGATAAAATCTGTCATCTATAGTCGGTCGCAGACTATATTAAATACAGACAGACAGACATAAAAACACCTGGCAAAGTACTCAAAACCTCTTCTGTGTTAGATCCCGCTACAGTAGGTGTCTCCAGGACCGCATGATGACACACACACAGACTCACAAGGTGAAAACAATACCAGCGTCGCTGTCACGGCGCGGCTTTTGTCTACCGCTGTTTCAAAATCAAGGACCCATTGTTAAAAAAATTATTAAGTATTGCGAATGTGAAATCTGCAGCCATTATTGCAAACTACATACTTGCATAAATTTAAAGTTTGACAGCAACAGTAACTACAGAGAGGGCGGGGCTTAGCAACAGAGACAGATAGAAGAAGTCTCAGACATAACCTTAAATTTCTTACACCAAAACGTTTTGAATTGTAAAATGCATCTTCAACATTTTAAACTAGCTTTTGTCATACGTTATTTTTTAAAAGTCCTGACTAGAGAGGCCCTTTCATACCCGCCCATCCTGCAGTCCCTCTTTAACCACACCTGACAGCACACATAACAAAATGTAACCGACCTCACAGACAGTAACTTGCAACTTAGAGAGAGGAGACACAAAAACAGAGCTTGAAAATTAGGTGACAAACCTCTTTCTTGGGCTCGTGGTTGAGTAGAAGTATGATGTGAAACGACAGGCAGGAAAAGCAAGCAGGCAGGGATATGGGATGGCTCTCGTAATGACACACACAGACTTCGCCCTGCAGGACACTTCACACCTCTATGATATGAACTAATGGAGCTGCAGGACATTATGTAGAAAACAGAGGACAAGGAGGAAAAGGATAAGGTGGGGGTCAAGAGAAAGACAGACGGAGAGAAGAACTGACACTAATGCCATGTGAATAAAGGACAGAAATTAAATAGGGGTGATTAGGAAAGAGAAAGTAGAATGAGATGATGATTAGCTGTAATCTAAGAAGGAGAGAATGATGTAAGTAGTGCCCTCACCATCCCTCTGAATGGCAGGTTTGGTCTCACAAGTGATTACACCTCTCTGAGCCCCCTTTTAGAAAGAAAGAATCAGGAGAGAGCGATAACAAGACAAAGAGGGAGTTTAGGAGGTTGAAGGAGAAATGGATGCTGTGTGAGTAAGTAAGTGGGAGGAAATGAAAAAAAGCAAGATCCAAAACAGCAGAGTAACTCGATGATGGAAGAGAGAGTTGAAGTCGAGTTGAGGAATTTCAGTTCACCCATGTAAGAAATGAAAATCGCCCAGTTGCCTCTAGTGGTGTCTGGCCATGCAGATTGTTCTGGTTTGATTTGTCTCTGAGATTTCTGCTGCCACCCAAATACAAGGGAGGTTGAAAGCTTTGGAAAATTACATTTAAATTATTCATCATTAACGTGTCTTTCCAAAAAACATCGTCCTGGTTACCCTGGATAATCCACAGAACAGAGCGGTTTTCACTCAAACTAATTTCTACAGTAGCTGACAGCATTTTAGAAATACTCACGAGTCGCCCCAACACGCACCAAACCTCCCTCAGACAATAGTGATCAGAAACCAAAAACAAGGTCTCAACTTTTATTGAAATTACTTATTTATTTATTTATTTGACAGGGACCATACATGTAGGCATTGTTACACTTAATTAAAGTGCAACCGTTGCAAGGTATATAGTACTTCTAGCCGTAGCTAATTTACAGGCCTTGTCCCTGGTTAGGCTTTTAAGAAGAAATAAATAAACATAATACAACATCATACATAAAATCACATATTAGAATCAGTAATCAGTGATCACAGGTTTGGTTTAGTTTCAGCCAGTGTTTCACCTTATCATTGAAGGTTTTCAGGTCAGGTTGTAGTTTTATTTCCGTTGGTAGGGCATTCCCAAAATGTACTCAAATGACTGACACTGCAGTTACCATTTGTTGATCCCCTAGTGGCTATTCTATTGGTATCTATATCTGGGACATATGTACAAAGTGCAGCCTGGGCGAGACACATTTAAAAATAAATTTGATAAAAGAATACTTGATAAAACTATCAAAACTGAGCAACGTATACTTTTTCAGAATTATACAGTGGTGCCATTTCATTTGTTTTGTATCCACTTGGATTGTTCATATTTTAAACATTCAATTAGCTGTTCAATTATACATAAAACTCTAAATGTTGTATTAAAGTCTGTCATCCTCACTGCCAAGAATGCAATACTGGTGGAGAAATGCATAAATAAATGCATAAAGTAGTCAAATTTAAACATATTCAATCTAAGAATACTGGAAACAGCTTATAAAATAACCACCACGTGTTAGTTTTAAGTATGTATGTGAAGAAATAGTCCTTATGTTAACTGTTACAGCTAACAGTATGTTCTGTTTATTATCCACAATAACCTTCTGGTTAGAGATGTTGCTGCTGAACTGTTTAATATAACGTTTTACTGCTGAGAGCGTGACAAACCAAAGTCCATTCACCTCCACTGTACAGAAGAATGGAGGCAGAAATATCTCGAAATTGTGGCAAATAAAACCCAAACTACAATAAAGATGAGACAATATGTTTTCTACTTTATGTGAACCGACCCTCTAAAGGATGAGGCTGGTGTTATTTGATATTTTTCATACTTTTAAAAAATCCCATGAAAAGACCAAAACCACCTCGTCCACCAGGCTGTTTTTTTCAACTTACCTACCTACCTGTCTTTGACACCCATCCCAAAGCTAATCTGTTCCTACTGAAGACGCAAATCTTTAAAAACGGGTCATAAATATGTAATTTAGTTTTTTAAAAAGGCTCAGTTACTCCCTAAAACAGTGGGGCACTGTAGTTTTTTAGCAAACGTTACTCAAACAGGAGTAAATAGCACATTTGCTTGGGACTATTTTCAGTCGCGGATTAATACACATAGTGCTCCACTACTACAGTGCTCACAGCAACAGGATGGTGTATGTGGGACTCAAACTAAGCTACAGTGGGCATCATAATGAAGGAGTCACCCAGTTCAACAGTGTGGCTCATTGATGTATTTTAAATAGTCATTGGAGGTCTGTGGCACAGAGGAATAAGGTATACCAGGCTTTGACTTCACAATACATGTTAGAAGGATCAACTCATTGTTGGTTTTAGTCTTTTCAAGGGATTTGTTGACAATAAGAAAAATAAAGAATACCACCACCTGCTTCATCCTTTAAAGACAGGAAGAGGTGTCTGTGTGGTGAACAGACAGATGGCGAACATGGTTACAGAAAATGACTGGATCCACAGATGGAATAATAATGTCAGGGAAAATTACATGTAGCGTTCATCTTGACAATTCATTTAAATGCATGTTGAAGCTGAAAAGCTCAAACAATGATGGAAGTGTGAGGTTAGAGGCGAATGGTGCATTAGCTGTCGTTCATGCGTGATAATACCTTCATTACCTTCCTGAACAGCGGAGTGTATTTACTGTCAGCGTAGGGAAAATGTCAGATTTCAGCCTGCACACACACACACACACACTCTCCTTCCCCCCGCGTTTCCACCACTGACAATCCCTCTACCATCACTTGACACTGCAATGTTATTACCTCATTACAGTGAAAAGTAGGTAACAGATCACTTCTGTCCCTGTGGGTAAAAAACGTGGAGGAAGGGGGAGGTGGGCTTTGATGTGGAGTGGAGTTAGTGCACTTAACTCGATGACTGATCGCCTCCTGTATGACTAACATGTATGACCGATTGCACACGTGGATGGATACACGTAGTTCACAGATGTGTATAAATGCACACGAACATGAACATGAGTGTAGCGGTGCAAGCTGCTCTGGGAGGTATATTGTAAACAACCACTGAGGAGTGAATATTTGAACTTTAGCTTTTCATTTTAAATTGAAGTTCAAGACAAGTGAAGTGAGATAATTGATAAGAAAAGCATTTACTGTGTAGTCCTCACTAATCAGGCTGTGACGTGTGGAAGGTCCTTGATTTCACCTAGATTTTGATCACATTCTGTATCAAAACTGCAGATTAAGTAACTAGCAAACATGATGGACTTAAAGGCAAGTTAAGCTGGGCATACACTGTACGATTTTAGCCCGTTTCTGGCCCGAACTTTGAGCTGCACGACTCATTTTAGAGTCGGACCGAATTTCAGCTTCGTCGGGCGTCGTTTGGCGTGCTGTGTACGGGGGGGACCGAGGACCGATTAACTCCTCCCGACCAGCCGTCGGACAGTGGGACAAATACTTTGTGTTTAATGCTAATTTCCAAATGTTAGTATGCTAATACAACTAAACTAAGATGGTAAACACAGTTAACCTGCTAAACATCAGCTTGTTAATATTGTCATTGTGAACATGTTAGCATGCTCACATTAGCATTTAGCTCAAAGAACGCCTTTGCCTTTTTACAGCCTCACAGAGCTGCTAGCACGGCTGTAGATTCCTCACTTCAGACAGAGCTAGGCTAACCACATCCTGCAGCTCTGTATTTAACACGCAAACATGAGAGTGGTGTCGATCTTATCATTTGACTCTTCGTATTCCCCAAAATGTCGAACTATTCCTTTAATATAAACATTTCCTTGACCTCTGGAGCGATGTGGATTATGAAACAGTGAAGCAGCGACCATGTTGAAGCATGACCCAACACCTTCAGTCATCTCAGTCACCTTCCAACAGTATATTTCACTCTGGACCCAGACATGTTGCTGTTCTCATTACACCCCCTCTGCGATGTCGCCTCCAGTCACTAACACTTGTGAATAATCCATCTTGACTTCTGTGTCCTGACGAGTTGCTTGGCAGTTTTTACATGGGTGACCGACCCGCCCTTGACCAATCCATGGCACCAGACATCAGGCTCCTGGAGCGCCAAGAGCGCTTCTTATTTCGTCCCTTCTTCCTCTGTCCTTGGAGAAAAATGTTTTGACAAGAGATGTCTGACCACACGTTGGATATCGTACATTAATATCATTGAACCAGGTGGCCATCTTACCTGTCGTGCTCTCTGCAGCATACTAAACCATAGCTTTGTTGGTAATGAATGACTCACCTTGTCCGTTTTGAATATTCATAGTGGAAAAACCTTGTTTGACATTGCACAGAAGTAAACGCCTCTGATTTAAACATCATAAATACTGTAGATAAATGAAAAATATGTCATATTGTTGCAGTTACAGAGCATACACAGATGAATAAAGTATTACTCTGAGCTATAAACAGAACTATATTTGTTCCTGAGGCTTGCAGTAGCTGGACACGCTCCACAATCATCTGTGCCCTACCTTCCAGTTCTCTCTCATGCTGCATGACTCATGACCTTGTTTGCTGATTGGCTCCTTGTCTCTGGTTTCCAGGACGACCACTCCATGTTTTTCCAGTTTGGTCCGTCCATCGAGCAGCAGGCCTCCGTCATGTTGAACATCATGGAGGAGTATGACTGGTACATCTTCTCCATAGTCACCACCTACTACCCGGGCTACCAGGACTTTGTCAACAAGGTAAATAAACACTTTACAGACATTTAGATAAAGACATACATGTAAAATACAGTGTACTTATGGGCATGTAGCAGTAGGTGTCTATGCACTACCTGTATACAGTACATGATATACCACTTGGCAATAAGTCGAGACCAAAAATTAGGACGAATATTATCTGCTAAATGTATTCCTTTGATAAAAGCTGACTCCAGAAGCAGCAGGATACTTATTATACAGCTAATGGCCGTAAACTTTTTCAACCATGGTTTCAAATGAGAGATTCACATTCGCTCTGGGTCCCAGGCACATTAGGTATTATTACTTTTGTCTTTTGGGGACCCATTATAAGAGGCCTGACAAATACTGTAGTTCTCATATTGTTTTCTTATCCTTTGATAAGATGTGTCTTCTCTATGTTTTGTTTATTTTGGTATTTATTTAGCTAGGACTATTGATGAAATGATCCTAACAAAAGCAACTACTGGTATTTCTGAGAACATGATTGTCTGGTTTTCAGCCATAATTTCAAGCTTTCAAAAATGATAAGGTTTGGCAGAGTCTGATGTAAGTGGGTAGCGAGTTCCATTTTCTGATTGCTTTAATGGAAAAGGCAGATTGGCCGAGCATGTCTTTTTGAATGCAGCCACTCAGTGAGGCTTCAGCCTCCTTATCTCCAGGGCTTAGAACAGACTCTTTAAAGGGGATGGTATGAGATCCTGAATAACTTTGAACATCAGACACACGTCTGAAAAGAATAAAAAGTTATTGAAAGTCAGCTAATCATATTTCTTAATAATATTCCAGCAGTGGCAGGGTCTTTCCTTTGAACAAAGTTGGAGTAACAATCTGGTTTAAAAGAAAAAAAATCACATTTTAATCATCTAAATGGAGGTTATGAATGAGGACATTTAGTGTCCATAGTCCATTAGCTTTATGTTGAATGTATAGAGTCTCATTCAAACGATATAGTTTATTGTCTCTACTGTATATATTAAAAATATTTTGAAAACAATCAACTCAAAGCTCCAATTGATTAAGCATCTAGAAAAGCTTAAACCAGTTATTACCACGCGCATAAATCTCATTCTGTCCTACTGTCCTCTCTCAAGCAAATATCAAGCACACGCATAGCACACTGTTGTCGTTGTTTGCATTGTTAGCACTGTTAGCACAGTTAGCTGTAAGCCGCCGGCTCAGCTGTCGCCATGTTGCAATAGAAATGCTCCCAATCTTGCATTTAGTGAACATAAACATACCATAATGAACGTAAACAACCAACATGGCTATTGTTAGTACTCACAGCTGTCAAGGTAGCAGCTTGTGGAAGACTCCCGTAACGCACAATGAGTGCACGGGCAGAGTGCGCGCAGGCAGGCAGACATCCAATCATTTCATTAGGCACAAATGAAATGATTGGATTGGCTTATTTCAGTCCTGCGAGTTCAGTTTTTTTCAGAGAATTTCAACAAAAAATGTTTTTGGAGAAGATTACCAACCCTACCTATAGTATATCCACAAACACTTCTTGCTACACCTAATCTATTAACCCCATGGTGTTGTGTTCTGGGACACTATCTCCATGAGAGTTTCCTCTGTGTGTATGAGGACATAGCCTCAAGATTTGGGAAAAGAGATTACCTAATCTCGCTCTTGTTACATTAAAAAATCGACCGCTGCGTCCTACTCCCAAGAGATGTGTAAAGACAGAACAGTTTTGCAATCTGGGAGCTGGAGGAGGAGACATCTCAGTCAGTTTTGTTCCAGTATCTCTTCTCAACAACTCGACTGTACTGTATGTGTGCAGCCTACACTCTTTTAAATCACATCTCCCTTTCCCATCAAGGTCCGAAGTACCATCGATAACAGCTTCGTGGGCTGGGAGCTAGAAGAAGTCTTCCTACTGGATATGTCAGTGGACGATGGAGACTCCAAGATCCAGAACCAGCTGAAGAAACTGCAGAGTCCTGTTATTTTGCTCTACTGCACAAAGGAGGAGGCTGCCACTATCTTCGAAGTGGCTCACTCTGTGGGCCTCACAGGTTATGGCTTCACCTGGATCGTGCCCTCGTTGGTGACTGGAGATGCAGACCACGTTCCCGATGTCTTCCCTACAGGTACACCCAAACACCATCAGTCTTACCATCCCCCTCACCCCTGACATGGTAAATAGAAATCTCATACCATTGCTGACATAAAAATTGGGAAAAAAGGAATCCATTGGTACCAACCATGTCATACTGACTTGTTGCCAAGGAGGCTAAATAACACTCCAAACTTGCATTCAATTTCGGCGAGGAAAAACTGGCAAATCCATTTTCAAAGGGGTCCCTTGACCTCTGATGTCAAGATATGTGAATGAAAATGGGTTCAATGGGTACCCACGAGTCTCCCCTTTACAGACATGCCAACTTTATGATAATCACATGCAGTTTGGGGCAAGTCATAGTCAAGTCAGCACACTGACACACTGACAGCTGTTGTTGCCTGTTAATTCAGATTCAGATTCAGACAACTTCATTTATCCCCAAGGGGGCAATTCATTTTGAAGCATTCCCAACAGACAACTAATAGTTAGTTAAGTTGTGCTAGGCTTCAGTTTGCCATGTTAGGATTTGAGCATATTTTTTATGCTAAATGCAGTACCTGTGAGGGTTTCTGGACAATATGTATCATTGTTTTGTCTTGTTAATTAATTTCCGATAATACATTTATACATACATTTGCATAAAGCAAGCATATTTGCTCACTCCCATGTTGATAAGAGTAATAAATACTTGATCTCCCTTTAAGGTACATTTTGAATGCATAGAAAATGTGCGATTAATTGCGATTAAACATGGACAATCATGCAATTAATCACGATTACATTTTTTAATTGATTGACAGCCCTAATTTAAACATATGCTGTAACTTAATTGAAGTATCCCACCTTTGCTGGATGTAATTTACTGACCTCATCTAATCTGTAGACGGGCAATCAGAGGTTCACAGGTCAGACGTTAAAACCAGAGGGGCCAGGTTCGAAATAATTTAAGCAACTCCTCTCCTTAGTGCTGGAGAGCAAGCCACTTAAATCTGTATTACATTATTATGTGGTATTTTTTTCAAAAAGCTTTGTATTGAAATGTGGGCAGAAGTGACAGATGGGCTTGTTTGCATATATGCAAATGTTTCTCCTTGTGTATTTGCTCTACGCTGTGCCAGTCAGTGGTAGGATGCATACTGATTTCTGTTAACCTCAGGTGAGTGAGTTTATATTTATAAGATAAGATAAGATAAGATAAGATGAGATAAGATATACTTTTATTGTCCCTGTGGGGAAATTTTTCCTGGACTCCGTCCAAGTACAGTTACTAACACTAAATTAAAACAGCATCAACAACAATAATAAACAATTCCACATCAGACATGGAAACAGTTTCGCAGAAACAGATGTTTCAACATATACACAGTCCACGTACATAGTGGCACATACTATCACACACACTACCACACACACCATGGCAGGTATTGCACCCAGGTAGTGCACTGCACCGTCTACCGTCTTGCCCATATTGCACAGACAATAGTCCAATATTACACAGATGCAACATATTGCACTGTCCCAATTTAACATAATGCACTGTCTAACCATATTGCACTGTCCTTATGATAGCTTTATGTTAGGAGTTGTTGAGGAGTTTAATAGACATCGGCAAGAATGAATGTTTGTAACGGTTCAATCTGCACCGTGGGACTCTATATCTCCTGCTGGAAGGTAAAAGTAATGATGTAGCCCAGAGGTAGAGCGGGTCGCCCACCAATCCCCAGCTTCTCTTCTCTGTCGAAGTGTCTTTGAGCAAGATACCTAACCCAAAATTTCTCCAGAAGGTTGTGCCATCGGTGTGTGAATTAGTATTTCGATTAGATCCTGATGGGCATGATGCACGTCAGCCTCTGACATCAGTGTATGAATGGGTGTGTGAATGGGTGAATGCTGACATGCAGTGTAAAGCACTTTGAGTGGTCGCAAGACGGGAAAGACACTATATAATGCTATATGGGAGTTCATTTGGTCATATCTGTTAATTTTACGTCGATTTATTGTGCAATAGCACACATAAATATGAGATTAATGTGAACTGACAAGCTTTACTTTTATATTGTGGCCATCAGTTCTAATAATAGTCTGAGCTTTGGCCTCACTGGAGTCCATCATTAGGAGAATTCCCAGTGATGTTGTTTTCAGAGTATTCACTGCAGGAAAAGAGACCCTCTTTGTCATCTTGCAGTGGCTCTCCCTTCCCCCACCAAACATGTTTGAAACAACTTATTTGAAGCATTTACTCCCGTAGTTCCACATCTTAACATGTGTGTGGAACCATAACAACACAGAGGCTGCCTGAAAATGCAGGTTTGCCTTTTTCCAATAGATTTACGGTGCAGGTTTCAAATGTGAACACATAATCCAAACCAGCCACGAAAAATGACCCGAAAGCGCCGTTGTTTATGGGCGTAAGAAATGAATGCTGACATCTGATAGCCAGCAGTTGCTCATGCTTGGAAAGCCAAGCATAACAAAAATGAGTTGAGGGATGACCGTGGTCTCGACCGACGCTCATATTCAGCTATTATTTCCATGTGATTTCAACCTGTATGAGCATTTGTTTTTTTAAAAATAGAAAAAGGAAACAGCTTCCACTTGAACCAAATTAAGATGTTGTAGGTATGATTGCACTCTTGATTTGTTCTCAGTGTTTTGCCATTTTCCAGCCTCTTCAAAAATGCTCTCATTTTTATATTTCATTCCCCCCTCCGGCTATATTACATTACACTCTGCCTCTGCCTGCCGATTTGTATCCTCCCTCTCTTTCTCACACTTTTCTGTCTCTCTCTCCTTCCTTTTCATCATTTTCTCTATATGTCTTTCTATTTCTTCTTCCCACTTTCCATACACCCCTTTCTCTCACCTCACTCCATCTCTCTCTCTCTTTCCCAGGGCTTATCTCAGTGTCATATGACGAATGGGACTACAACATCGAGGCCAGGGTACGTGATGCAGTGGCTGTCATTGCCACGGCGACCTCCACCATGATGCTGGACCGGGGGCCACACACCCTGCTGAAGTCGAGCTGCCTCGGGACACCTGACAAAAAGAGCTCCAACACCGGCCACTCCAAGGAAATACTGAAGTGAGTCAATGCTAGTGGGATGGGCGGTCAGGGCAAAGCAGGGCAGAGGGGCTGGGATAGGCAAATACAAATATTAGTCATGTAGACTGAAAATGTGTTGCGCCTCCAAACAGCGTTTGTCCAATCGTAGTTTACCAACTGTAGTAGTAGCCATGGCACTACCTACAGTAGTAACCTAGCGTTATTTCCACTCACTTTCCGGAGGAAAGGTGGATGTCATTAGTTTTTAGGACAGTCCATTAGGAAAAGTCCAAAGTTTGTTTCTTGCATAAGCAGTATAGGAGGCTAATCCTGTGGTTTCTTTGTCCTTGGCGTGCGATAAAAATGTTCTGTACACAACTTTTTGTTGAGACACCCCCTTACTGACTCTTGGGATGCGGTTCGTTGTCTGTCCTCTTGTAATTACATTATAATTGTTTTACTTTAGTGTTTTTTTGCATTGTTTTATATGTGTTTGAGTGCTTACAGGTAATTTCCACGACATTAGCCAACTATGTTATTTAGTGAGGTTACATGTTAGAA
The DNA here is from genome assembly GCA_916701655.1 of Sebastiscus albofasciatus. Taxonomy (NCBI): domain Eukaryota; kingdom Metazoa; phylum Chordata; class Actinopteri; order Perciformes; family Sebastidae; genus Sebastiscus; species Sebastiscus albofasciatus. Next base: position 47,910 of record CAKAOI010050415.1, read on the forward strand.
AAATACCTGTTCAGGGCTGGAGCATCTACCCCGTGAGAGCCAAGATGTTACTATATCAGAGTAGCGAGTAGCAGTTTACACCGCAGCTAAACTTCAGCCAAATTTATGTTAACTATTGTTGTGTTTGCCAAACTCATCAGTGATTCCTAGAACCCTTTTTCTCTTGTAAAAGAGAAGCACACTGTTTGAAAATATGAACAATAAGCCATAAATCTAACCATTGTGGTGCTTCTCCAAATACATTGTTTCATAGAAAGCACCCAAGGATAAACATTTCAATTCCAATTTTATTTGTAATACTGCACTATGATCATGTTCAGACCAGGGCCGCCTTATTCAAGTGAATGACAGAAGGCTCTGATATGCAGTACATGAACAATGCGGCTCTTTTCAATCAGCTGGTGACAATGCTGGTTTTAAGTGTTAGCATTAGCGTACACTAGCTAACTACAGCTGATAAAATCAGCTAGTGGCAGTTGTCATTTCAGCCGACAAAATCCAGAGAAGCTGCTTTTGTTTACTACAGTATGAAATTACTGGGAATTTTGATGGTTAGTCTGCCATCGCTATCACTGTACGCTGCTTATGTGGCATAAAGCTTGACAGATGTACAGTAGCAGCAGTAACTAAGTGGCTTTGTGATGGGTAGTTTAAGGAAGGGTCCAAGGCTTTGTCTGCCAGTTGCCCCACAAATTGAACAGGTTTGCTTTTACATCTCATTTTCAGCACAGATCCTTTTGTCTTTTGGAGCTGTGACTTCAAATAAACAACCTGTGCTTCTGATTAAATATTGTTTTGAGTTTGAGCCATGTTCACCTAGTTTTACAAGCTTTGAGATTTATTTCGGTACAGAAGATGAGCAGGGCGACATGCACGATGCAAAAAGACGGGCTGAACAAAAGCAGATGAAATCTTTTTTTTTTTTTTTTTTTTTTAATTAATATGAGTCAGAGCCCGAGGTACCGGCTGGTGAAATCACAGGGAAAAAAATGCGTGGTTTGGTTTTCAGTTGCTGAAGCGCGGTTGAAAATATGACAATAAATCCAGCAAATGTGCGACCACACACACACACACACACACACACACACACATGCAGTACAACATGGACTACAAATACACACAGAAATGAAGACACGTTCCCTGAGGAGAACCAGAATTTGTTTAATTAGCCAATAAAAACTTAAAACACAAGATGAAGAGAGACATTAGCTCTCAGACTTATAACAACAATCTTGTATTATCTTTAGCTTAACCCACAGCCATCTCTAAATGAAAACATCCTTCTTTTCCTCTTCCTCTGAACTTCCTTGTTTTCGCTTTTTTTGGCACATAACAGTACAAGCAGGAGCATTGGTATTCAATAATTAATCCCCATTTAACTTCATAGGGCATGCTTTTACAGTTCACATTGATCAGAGATTCCACAGTTAATTGAATGCTCGGGGACAACCGGATTAATGAAAAAATAAAGAGCCAAAGAACAGGCGTGGGGTTATTGCTAGCACACAGAAACACATGCAAACACACACATACATGTGTTATTATAGCATGACATTTAACTGCTCTTTAGGGCTTAATCTAATACAAGATTAGAAGTTACTGGTGTTATTCCTTATTAGATGTATTTCCCTACAAAACTATGCCTGCCTGCCTGCCTGCCTTTCATCCCTCCTTTTTCCCCCCTAATATTTAACATTTCCTCTGTTTTTGTTTGTTTGTTTCTCTGTCAGTTTGAATTTGAGGAATGTGAAGAACTAAGGGAAACATTATGCAACCTCCCCTGCCACTGTTGCATTAATCTCCAGGTTGAGGTTGATGTATTACTGTAAATTTTGGTCTTGTCTTTACCCGTGTTTCTGTATTTAATATCAGGGGCATTTACCCGTGTCGTGTAGCATTCCGCCACCAACACGACTGAGATAACAATAACACCACAGCCATGAATATTTCAGTCCCCAAAGGGCGCTATCAGACACAGGGATAGCTCTCAATCATCCTTCAGGCATACACCTGGGACGCTACTGTGGTGTGTGTGTGTGTGTGTTGTGAGAGTGTGTTTTCCTACTAGCCCGTTCCATTTTTCTCCATTTGACTGAGCAAAAGTAGAGACATTGGATCGGTGGATTTTGGTGGTGACCCCAGAGGCTAGAAGCAGCCTAACACACACACACATATAGTAATTCCACCTATTCCCTCCCCTCACCCCCAGAGACAAAAGCAGTAATAAGACCATATGTCTCTGCGTGGTCCTGTATAGCTACAGGCCACAGTGGGCTGCACGCGTGCTGGATAAGCATGCCATCCTGTCAGCGCTGATGGACGGTGATGGGAGGCCCCAGTGAGTCACGCTCTCAAATTTGTTTAGGGGCTACTTGACCTTATGGGGCAACAAACACACAAACACGCATATCTATCTAAATACATGCATACACCGCACGCTCCAACACAAATAAAGAAGCACACACACGCAGAGCTCTAGAGGCCATCCATTGTTTCCTGCCAGACAGAGAGGACAGGAGCTCTTGGATAATGAGAAAATGTGCTCCAAGTGGTTTCGGATGAGGCGCTAAGGGGCTTATTTGTGTGTGTGTGTGTGTGTGTGTGTGTGTGTGTGTGTGTGTGGATGTTGCAGGGAAAGGGATGTGTTTTTATTATTTGTTTGTGCACTTGCGTTCAAATTCTCTCTCAAATCCCCGTGCTGATTGAAATGCCGCACTGGTAGATATGATGCAAGAGATGATTAATATTTTGTAGTGAGTTCTCTTTCATGTGATCTGACGAGACGTTTGTCTTCATGTCTGTGGGCCGACTGCACGCGTTCAGTCCGAGCTAGCCCGTCCGGTAGAGCTCATATAAAAATCTTTTTCTGCAGGCCAGTTGACTCGTCTGCTGCCTCTCATGCATGTAAGGCGAGCAGGTTACTCTCATCCTATTTCACCTTTAAAGTAGAGCGGTGTTATTGCATTTCTTAATGGGTGCAATAAAAGTGTCTAATAAATCCTGGCTCTGGTTATTAGAAGGCAAGCAGGACATTTAATTGTGCTTTGGGGCATCTAGAACACACACAAAGCACAAATGGTTGTTTGCTTTCAAGGACTGACACCTTCTGGTTGGTTGGTCGGTTGGTTGGTCGGTCGATATGCTGCTGTCCGACCAAAATCTCATTGGTCGGATGATCGCTGGTGTTAATTCATAAGGAGAAAAGTGCTTCTTAATCCATTATTTTCGGGTCAAGAGGAGCGTGTGCACACACACACAACGAGCACCGAGTCCTTGTCTCAGTCCTTGTCTCAGTCCTTGTCTCTGTCCTTCTCTCAGTCCTTCTCTCAGTCCGTGTCTCAGTCCTTGTCTCAGTCCTGACATTGTGCTACTATAATGCATAAATTTGCCGTCTTTCGGACCGGGTTTGGGAGGTTGATTATAATGCATATTTTTCTGGGTTGGGCCGGCGCGGATCATAACGGGTCAGGCGGGTGCATCACTACTTGTTAGGCTTTGAGTGAGAACATATCAGAATTGGAATATTTCAATATGTTTGGTTTAATAAATAGCCTAATCATTTTGTGCGTGTCCCCTTGCGACAGCTTCGAAGGCTCGTCCTGTTTCTAAATCATATGAATATGGGCAGGTGAGTGCTGGTCGGCTTTGATTCTGTTGTTATTATTTAGAGGAACAGTGTGTAACATGTCGGGGGATCTATAAGCAGAAATGGAATATAATATTCATAACTATATTTTCATTAGGGTATAATCACCTGAATATAATAAGCTTAAAAACAAATGAGTCTTAATATCAACATAGGAAGCGGGTCCTCTTCATGGAGTCTCCACCATGTTGCTCCGCCATGTTTCTACAGTAACCCAGAATGGACAAACCAAACACTGGTTCTAACGAAGGCCTTTTACGTTTTTACGTTACCTGAAGGCCACCGTAGTTCTCCGACACGCTTGTGAAAGCAGAGTGCAAAACCGGGAGGGCGCAGTCTGACTTCCGTTGCTCCTAAAGCAGTGTTATTATGGTAAGGATGGCCTCTGAGCGAAGCGAACGGCGTTGCCAGGGTTTTGCACTCTGCGGCTCATGTTAGTCTTGGAAAGGGAGGAGTGAGCGGAGGGGTACTCAATTGGTTGCAATCTGCAACCACACCTCTAGATGCCGCCAAATCCTACACACTGTACCTTTAAGTATAAAATAATTAGGTTGAAAATAATTTAATATGCTGCAAATAGCTTTTTATGTTTGTTTATTTATAATTCATTTAGGCTACCATGTAGAGCACACTATGGCCAATTTAGTTAATCAAGAGATAACTAGAGATATAGATTTTTTTTTCTTCAGCGACCAATCGATACTTTGCTTGGTTGACTTCAGCCCTCCTCTTTTCATAGACCCTTCCTTTCCATGGAAGTGGGTCAGTAATTTACACATCCGTCTCTTGTGTCACTCAGCTCCTGTTTCTTTTCTCTCCTACTTCTCTTTTCTTTTGTTAACCTCTTTTCCACCGGGGTCTCTTGCTGAATTACGTGGATACATGACTTTCTGATCCTGAGTATTCTCTGCTTTTCACCCCTTTGTTCTTCTTTGTTTTCCTTTTCTCGCTCTGCGATGTTCCTACAGCAGTCCATTTTCACTGAAAAGCTCTTTCAATTAACTGAATCTAAATCGTTGAATCAGAGAGCAATGATGGCTCTCTTCCACCCCACACCCCACACCCCCCTCTCTCTCTCTTTCTCCCTCTGTCAAAAACTGTTGATCCTAATTTTCTATTTATAAATACATTGTAAGGAGGGAGGATTAGTGTGTTTAAGGACAGGATTACTTATATTGAGCATGAATTCAATTTTGCTCATTTCACTCTGTCAACTGTGTCCGCTTCCTAATTCCTGTGAGGGACATTTAAATGCCATAGATATAACCAATCAATACGTTATATGTTTTACTTATTGGATCTGTGAACACCATCGTACATCTGCTACTACATGTCCAGAACCGTATGTGAGAATTATTACATGTTTGACTGTTACTGACATGCATTTTATGATGTAAGTATATAAATTATTTTTTTTATAATAACCTCAGTTAGTGACGAAAGAAAGATGTGGGGAACTTCAAATATATTCCACTTTAATTTAAGTATTTTAAGCCACTTTGACTCAACATTTTAGGGTTTGCGCTCTTGAATCCAGGTTTTTCAAGAGGTCGTTTCAGGTGTGTGTAGCCAAGATAAATGATCCCACATTAGAGGAAATAATGTCCGCACGTTTACTACGTTTACATACACAAAATGTTTTTTGCCCTTATTCTGAAAAAGACAATATTCCTACTAAGCTGTTTACATGGCTAATGAAAATGAATATTCCACTAATATTACATGCCGCTGTGCATACTCCGGTTAACGTGACCGGTGGCGGAGTTGTTCGATATCTGTCCTTCGTGTGTCGTGTTATTTGCGCATATCCAAAAACCTGTTGATATCCAAGTCTTTCATAATGTTTAAAAGAAGGTGTGTTTCTCCTTCTGACCAGAAATGTGGGCTTTTCTTTTGGGCATACATCCCGTTAATGTTAACTTGCTTTCGTTCTGCCGATTTCAACACAGATTTGTTGTTCACAATGTAGCATTATCAGGGAAAAAATGGAGTGTGTCCGCTGAATGCGTCGATAGTGAGTCCCCCGGAACAACGGGACGGCGTTAGTCTCTAGCCCTGATGGTACCTACAGTACTATAGAAAAACAAGTACTGTCACGTTTTCAGAATTTTGTTATCGACTTGGTACTGAAGTATCTGTTCTCGTGACATCCCTGGAGGCTATCAACAATGGTCATTCAGGAGAAAGGTAGCTTGAGTTTCCCTGTTGGGTTGAAGTATGCCTTGGCAAGATGCCACAAGTAAGATGAGATCATCAGATAAATTATGAGAACGTTTTTCTGCCTCACCATGCCCCAAATTACCTCCTTGTCTCTATGAATATCTTTTAGTAAAGTGCTGTTGAGGACACTGTCGTGTCATTTGCTTTACCTTGACAACAAAAATCAGAGGATTTTTTCAGAGATTAGAGACGACCACTAGAAAAATCAGTATTTGAGGTTTGCAGACTCTGGAAGGTCAGTGTCCTTGCCTGTTAAGCCCTTGTTCACATTTTAAATGAGAGAGGGCTCCCTCTGATAGACTGCTACGTCTCTCCAGACTCCGCAGGTATCTGTCTGATGTCTCCTGCTCTACAGGGGTCCTCATGGGCCCAGATCACATGGCGCTCCTGTGGACTCACTTATTAAAGGCTGCAGCTCAAAGAGACTCAGAGTCTTACATCTTTCCTGTGTGTAGTCCACATCACTCTGTATTTATGCTGTCACAGTGGTGCCACCAGCAATAAATGAGGCAATAAATAAACAATTAATTTCTTTTTTTTAGGTTTTTCAAAATTCAGTTTCAGTCCCAATAAGGGATATTTCCAAAGTTATTGTTTTATTTCAGGGGAAATTCAAGTAAAAGCCACAAATTCATCTTGCAGAAAGTTTAGTTTGTGTCTATGTTGGAGCACTTGTGGATGACAGTTGACTGCAGATTTGATCAAACTGACTGGCTGACAAGCAGATAATACAAAATGTGTAATAATGACATGCTGGAGACAAACAATTTCATGCTGATCATGTAAGTTATCAAGTCGAGTTATTACAATTATTCTTCATATTCTACTTTTAAGACTCTTCCATGATGGGCTCATTTTTTAGTTTCATTATATCTGCAGTCACACATGATGACATACAGATTTTAGGGGACAAAACTAGATTTTTGAAAAACATGAACTTTATATTAGAAAATACAAAATGAACTTACCAATATTTACAGTAGATATGATTCATTATGTTTAGTTGCATTGATGCACAAACAAACCAGACCGTCAAATTAAAAGCAAAAATGAAAGTCTGATTCAAAACACATAATTCAACTTAATTTGGCAGGCCCTGTAGAGAAACAGTTGTGCCAAGCTGCACAGATGTGTTTTTAAAGAAATATAATAATAAGATGGTTTGGCGTTGCAATTTTAATGACTTGACAATGTTCATTAATTTGTTAACAATTACTGTGGTAGTTAATAAGTATGGTTACTTTTGCGTTGTGTTGGGTAATATGTATTCTCACCATAATTTAACCTGTTCTAGTTGTACATATTGCACAGTCTCCTCACACACTGCCTCTATCCCACTGGAATGTAATGTGCAGTTCATCAGTAGCTGGTAACTCTTCAGAGGAAGGTCTTTTGCAGTCATCCCAGATTATGAGTCATCCACCCAAACCTGATACAGTATGTACATGCATATGTGTGTGTGTATGTGCACCACACACTTCCTTACACACATGCAGAGCAGGGATATATATTTTTGCATCCCTGCATTGCAGCGTGCAGAGAGAATTTGTGAACCCTGTACGGCTTCACTCTGAGATAAAAGAAAGTCATATTAAATGTCTGAGATTCGCTTGGAAGAGATTTTAGAGGGGAAAAAAAACAGGGATTGTGTCCATGCCATTGATGATTCAGTGTCTCTGTAACTAAAAAATAAATTCCCCTCACAGCCAGTGATTAGTTGGGGAACAGTTGGTGAGCAATGCGCACACAAGCGCTGCATATGGCTGTGGTGAAGCCGCGTGAGGCTCTGCTAGTAGCCCATCCTAGTAGTTTTTATTTTTTTATTTTTCTTCCTCTTCCAGCAGAGTCAGAGGGGAATTCTGACATGAGAGGGGATCAAACGGCACATAAAAGCTACATCAATAGTACAGGGATACACAATGATAAACAGAGCAGCCTCCTCTGCTGTAAATTCACAGCGTGCATCAGCCTTTGTGAAGGCACAGGTTAATGTACGGGCAAATGAATCCTATTGAAGTGTGATTCGACGCGCTACTCACAGGTGAGATGGAGAGATTGATCTGAAAGTGAAAGACAGCATGAGGGGAAGTGGGTAAACACTCAGGTTTAGACAGAAAAATACTGCTTTTTTTCTCTCTTTCAACCAGCCTCTCTCGGGCGAGATTACTGTTCCCATGGCAACGCAGCTGATTGCATGAAAATTGCTGTGGTTGTGGGTGCCATGGCAACACATTACATTATACTGGTGTTAAGAGCCTCCCTTGCATGCGTCCCTATGTTGCGGTTTTCTTGCATGTCACCCCGTCATGATGACACAAACATATGCCGCTACTGGTCACGTGGGTTGCCATGGCGTCAGGGCGGCAACAAGTTGGACCTCCTGAGCCTGCACCCACACCGCCTTGATCTTTTTGGTTCCCTATTCAATCTGAGATTATGTTTAAGAGGCTAATCCCATGTTACACGCGCATTACAGCACTTTTGGTGTGCTAGCCAGCCAGGATGCAGCAATAGGCATTTCATGGAGGCTTGAGTCATATTATTGGCTTTCTCAAAGCATGTAGCCTACTTAGGTCTGTGTTGTGTGTGTGTTTGTGTGTGTGAGAGGTGGGATATAAATACAAAACCTTACAGATAGAGGTACTGAATGTTCTAGTAGGAGGTACTTGCGATAAACTCTTGGGTAAATTTCAGGCCCATTGCTCATCTGTTGTCTGCGTTTTTTTATTCACTCGTGAACAGATTTATTGTCGTTTTTTCACACTGTTGGTTGGAGATGATGGCGGGTAAAAATGTGCACGGCACCTCCTTTAAAAAAAGTCTGCACTCACACACAGCCCCTCACTCCTTGCATTCAGACAAGATATTTATTTCTCCGGTGGATTGTTTCAGAGGCAGAGCGTCTCCATGGTGATGGCAGCCCACAGATCAGGACGAGGAAGAGTGAGGGAAGGAGGCGGCAGAGAGAGAGAGAGAGATGATTCCAGCTTATCTGCCACTGCTGTGCACTTGTTGACACACATATATGCTGCTGATGCGTATTCATACAGGCGGTTAATACACTCTCTACTCCTTCCTCTCTCTTCCACCTCTCACTGCTGGTTTCTTGTTGCTCTCTTCGCCCTCCCTGCTCACACTGACTCTCACAGCCTCAACGTTCCTCCCTCAGTCTATCAGCTGCCATATGTTTTACCAAGCTTCAAACTGGGTCATCTTTGCCATATGACACGCAAATTAAGCAACCTTTACAACAATGAGTCAATTAAGGCGGAGAACAGCAGCACTATAATTAATGTCCATATATATAAAGTAGTAGTAGTAGTAATAAAAATGCATTTTATTCAGTTAAAGTGGGTTTGCAGGAGCGATTTAGAAGAAGATGCTGAGTTCCTCTGGCAGGTCATTCCACTGTGTGGGTGTTTTAACCTGTTTTTGTCCTAAATCTAACTATGGCAACAACAAGCAGTCCTGAACATTAAGACCTCAGACCTGCAAAATCAGTCTTTTAAAGGTATAACAATAACACGAACATATAATAAAATTAGGGCTGTCAGTCGATTAAAATATTTAATCGCGATTAATCGCATAATTGTTCAGAATTAATCACAATTAATCGCACATTTTTATCTGTTCAAAATGTATCTTAAAGGGAGATTTGTTTTTTTGTTTGTTTTTAATACTCTTATCAACATGGGAGTGGGCAAATATGATTGAAAAAATGACAATTTGGAGCATTATTTAGGACGTTTTCATATTAGGTACGATTGATTTGTACCGTGCCCGAGTACGATTGGCCCCCGTCTCCACTCCCCCGCCGCTCAGCTTTCACATTACTAAAGTTGTTCCGTACCTGAGTACACTTGTTTCATCATCCACGTGTATTTGTTTATGTTGAGATCAGCTGTTCTAGTGGCGGAGCATCGTAAAACACTTCATTCAAACTTCACAGAAATAAAATAAAACTCACCAAAACCATCGTTGTTAGTCTTTCCAACAATCACCAACTCTTGTTTGGTCAAAGTAAACCCTTATTTCAGCGAGTTTGATGTTAAAATATACCGGCTCTACACTCTATTTCTATATAACGTCTCTCTCTGCCCGCTTAGCAGCTGACCTCTCTTTCTTCGGAGGCAGACCATTAAGTTAGCTAAATAAAATAACAAACATCACGCAATCCCAATGCCTACTATTGTTTACATTTTAAGAAACCTCTCACCTGTCTTCCTTCCTTTGTCACCCACGGCCGTACAGTTCAGAGGATGAGATCGGCGTATGATGCGCGCATATGCAGACATAGATATGAAACAATTTTTGTATGTATCCGTATTTCGGAGGTTCGGACGTTACTCACGTTAACTAGCAGTCCACTTCCGTGTTTTGGTATGGTTGGCTTTCAAACCTGATGCGAATGATACCCGAATACACATGAACCGTACTCCAGACCACGACACAGTGACACGGAGCGTTCACACTAATTAAACAAACTGGACTTTGGGGACAAGTGTACTCGGATCTGGGCCCAGGCCCCTGATGTGAAAGCACCCTAAACCTCCTTCGCGACAAGCTAGTATGGCATGGTTGGTACCAACCCTAACCTGAGGTTTTTTAGTTTCAAATGATACCAGTATCTTCACTCTAGCTATAAAACTGAGCCCACTACAACCTCCTAAAGATTGATTGCGTGATTCGATTTTGCGTTAATGCGTTATTATTGCGTTAACTATGACAGCCCTAAATAAAATACATAAAAATATATAAAATGCGAAGAGACCAATCAATGATCAACAGAGCAAATGAATACAAAAGCATACTGTAAAACCAGTGGGTGTCAGATATTATACATAGCCAGCTCCAGACATTATGTTCTGAACCACATAACACATTTCACTAAAGAACATTTCTAGTATTTCACTACTGAATATTTGACAGAGCAAATGAGTCATTACAAATACCAGCCAAGTACAGTTTGTGATTGAAATGTTTTGGCTCAATAGTTCAAGACATTTGAGAATATTTATATCCTTGATTTTATGTGTGTGCTTTCTCCCACCACCCCTCCCACTGTTTGAAACTGTGAGCATGTTAGAGTTATGACAAGAGAAGTTACCAGCAGCATCTTATACCGTGACAGCAGACGTGTTTGTAGGTCTTATGAACCTTGTTTTTAGCAGCAGCAGAAAAGCTCTAGAAGCCGCTCTACTGTACGTTACCTGCTCAGCATCACACGGCAGACAGACCCAGTTAGCGCCTAGCTGGTGAACACACTGTAGTGGAGCATTTAGCAGCTAAAGAGACAGACATTTCCCTCAGGAGTTGGTGGAGAGCAAAACAGAGCTAACAGGAGAGTAAATATTGGACTTACATTCACCAGGTGGCCAGATAGATGACTATGTGAATGTTAATGTGTGTCTGCTGGGTGTGTAAATAAGCAGCTGTTTGCTAACAAGTAGCCACAACAACTTTGGTGGTGATATGTCCATGTTGTGTTTACATTGTGATTGTTGTACTGCTCCCAAAGCCCAAAAAAATCAATGAATGCAGTTTTTAAAGAAATCTACTATAGACCGTTTGTTGTAAATGTAAACATTCCAGATGTGTCCCTGTTTATTTCCTGCTGCAGTGTATGTGAATGACATAAGCTGACAGGAAGTAAACATGGACCCAAGCTGCTGCCTAGCAATGCAATTCTGTTGAAACAGTCTATGGCTTCGTCCGAAATCAAATACTATGCACTACATACTCAACAGGTGTACTTGTACTGTGTACTCGTCAACAAACGTTTGTGTGAATAAGTAGTGAAAGAGCCTCCTTGCCAGTTGGAGACGTGTAACCATGGTAACCCGTGACAACCTCATGTGACCAAATTGTGAGAATCTTAATCTGAATTAATTTAAAATATATATTACGCCTAGCAAAATGATCTTATACTTACAGTTAAATTGAAGCGTTTTTGATGTTACAGAGCTGTCTGACAACATCTGTTATAAACATTGTCGTCACTACTCCACTGCATTGTGGGATATTTATGCCGCCGTAGTGTCCAGCGTTGCATACTGTAATATTTCACCAGAAATAATATGCAATTCACCTACTATTGTTTTAACCTACTAAATAGTATGTTAGTATGAAATTTCAGATGTGACCAAGCTGACAGGAAGTAAACATGGACCCAAGCTGTTGCCTAGCAACGCGATTCCGTGGAAACGGTCTATATTTTCAGTTCATCTTGATGTCAGCGTTGTGAAACATTTATCAATTACATTTTTTATTGGCACAAAAAGTATAATGATGCAGTACAACTATAAAGAAATCAGTGTTTTACATGTTTGAAACAGTGTTATCCTAGACCCGTGTTGCCTAACCCCCCCATGTTCCTCTTTGTAGTGATGGAGATAATGTGGTACACATGGAAAATTTGGCAACATTTATCAATTTATCAATTAAAATGATCACCACACTCTTGAGTTTGTTGAGGGGTCTTATAATTATGTATATTCATTATGTATTTGTAAAATTGTGGCTAAGAAATAATGTTTAAAGTCTAAATCCTGCACATTTTGCTTTCACTCTACAAGACGGATATTCGCATCTCTGACTCAGACTTGAATTGTCATTCTCAGGTACCTCATGAATGTGACATTTGAAGGCCGAAACCTGTCATTTAGCGAAGAGGGTCACCAGATGTTCCCCAAACTGGTCATCATTCTTCTAGACAAGGACAGACAATGGGACAGGGTGAATATCTTGCTCTCCTCTCCACTCCACTTCTTCATCTCTTCACTTTTTTATTTTCCTCTTCTCTTCTTCTTCTCTTCTACTGTCATCTTCTTTCTGTCCGGTCCTGTCCTTCTCTCTCCCTCTAATCTATTTTTTCTTGCTTTGTATTTTTCACCCTCTGTGATGTGTCTGTCACTTCTCCGTTTGGAGTGTCGCTCTGTCACTTGAAGTACCTGTTACAGTAGCCTGTATATCACACAGCCCTCCTCCCACTCACTCGTGCAGGTTGGCAAGTGGGAGAGAGGCTCTTTGACGATGAGGTACCATGTGTGGCCTCGCTTTGAGCTGTACTCTGCGGCGGAGGAGCACGAGGACCACCTGTCCATCGTGACTCTGGAGGAGGCGCCGTTTGTCATCGTGGAGGACGTGGACCCGCTCAGTGGGACCTGCATGAGGAACACCGTGCCGTGCCGCAAACAGCTCAAACTCAGGTGAGAATTAAGACATAAGAAAAAAACATTGTTTTGTTTCCTTTCATTCCTAAAGATATTTTTGTCTCAGGGGAGTAAAACAATCTGATTTGTTTTTACAGTGTGAATCCAGGATGAATATTGTAGAGCCAAGTGCGAAAACAGAACACTTTTTCTTAATGAAACTTAGTGAGAGACATATTGATTTATACATCAATATGGCTGCAAAATGAATAATTTAAAACTCTCCTGGTATACTGTGTAACCGTCTGCATGTATTCAAAGTCAAACAAATCACCAGTATTAATAAAAAGCATCGGTAGTTTAGCAGAATATTATGCAAACTGTGAATGTAAACTAAGGAAATAAAGAAACAAATCTGTGTCATAATAAAATATGCATGTACGCCATGATTTAGAGTACATTTGCCCTTTGTTTATTATTTTTCCGTCACGGCTGCATGCTGTAGTGAATCTCCTTTTTGTTCTTCGCTGGACTTTAAAGATATGATTTTCATCCTCTCACAATCACTCAGTGTCCTTTGATTACCTCTGCGTGCTTCACTACTGTTAACTAGATCATTGTCTTGGTTTCTGTCACTGTTGTCTCCCCCCCCTCTGCTTCTTCTATCCATTTCTCCTTGGTGTGTGGTAATGAATTTTCCTCAATGGCCTCCTTTTCTATCAGTGGCCTACCTGAAATCTCCTGAGGGTGTCCTAAATCTTCTGGCTCAGTGGTTTTTTTATTGACTGATCTTCGACCCCGCTATTTCTCCTATTCCCCTATTCCCCTTTTCTCGTTCCCTCTGTCCGTCTGTCCGTCTCTTCCTTCAAAGACGCCTCACATATGGCATTTCAGGGATAGGCAGCGATATGCCACAGAGAATGTGCGGGACTTCTCTCCATCCAGAAATACTCCATGAGCCTGATGCACAAAGCTGTGCAGATTTGTGAAATATGTGGACATGGCGTACACTATTTCATGTCATACAGTGCATTTTATCTCAGTAATCATGAAGGCTTTCATTATTTTCATTATTAATAAATCTGCCGATTATTTTCTTGATTAATCATTAGGTCTAAAAAAATCCAAAAAACATCCATCTCAGAGGCCGAGATCAGCCCAAGATCTTTTGTTTGTTATCATATATGACAAAGAACAGCAGCATATCTACACATTTAAGAAGCTGCAACCAGTAAAGGTTGACATTTTTGCTTTAAAAAAATGACTGAAACGATTGATCGATTAACAAAAAAATGTTGTCAATTGATGTTCCGTCAATCAATGCAGCAGATCCTGGATTGAAACTCAACAACATGCCACCTGATTGTTTTTACTTTTATTTCATCTCATCCTCGCTGCTGTCCTCTCTCTCTTTTAAATCTGCTAGTTTTATGTACCTGAACCCAAATAAACTTTTACACCTGTTCCCCCTATCTTTTCTTCCTCTCTGTACCACCTATCAGCAATTCGACAGGTGATTCAGGGATTTACATCAAGCGCTGCTGCAAAGGTTTCTGTATTGACATCCTGAAGAAGATCGCCAAGGCGGTCAAGTTCTCTTACGACCTCTACCTGGTCACCAACGGAAAACACGGCAAGAAGGTTAATGGGACCTGGAACGGCATGGTTGGGGAGGTGAGGACATTCCTCTTTATTTTACACATAAACACAATTGACTGGTCTGTAGTGCAGCGGTTCCCAACATGTTTCCTTAAGGGACCCCTTTTCTATCAGTTTTAAGTAAACTGATGACCCCTGACTAAGTGATATATTTTATGGATATTTCTTATTATATTCAATGCATAACAATAAGGATACATAACAACTGATAAACTGTACAATTTAACACAAATAGTGAACGCAATAACTGCAGGAGGTTTGTGTAAAACGAGCGATTTGGATGAATTTTGAGCAAATTATTTCCTGTGAATATTGCATCAGAGATGAGTTTTCCTCTTATTTTTAGGAACGTTTAACACAGTTCTCTGTCTGTATTATGTATTTTTTTTATTTTAAACAATCATTCGTACTTAATAAGATTATTTTTTGACAAATTCTGTGTTTTCTTCTCCTTTAGAAAGAACAACTTAATTTAGTTTTCTTCACATAAATGACTGAAATGCTGAGATTTAGGCCAACTGTCCTGCACCCTTTAAAATCAAGAAGGCCTCGTGACCCCCCGTTAAGTTTTGACGACCCCTATTGGGTGTCGTGACCCCCAGTAACATCTGTAGTGGACAGATGTGTTTTTTGAATAACGTATAAGGTTGAACAGAAGAAGAAAGGTGGATCTTGTTACTATAAGCTTAGTCCAGACCAGAAGGAAGCAGCAGCTTTGCGTTGGTTGTAAACAGCTTTAAAATACTCACAATGACAGTTTGGTCGATTTCATACGGACCTGCTGGCACATCAGCCGATCGTGGATTTCACAGCTGGCAGAACGCGGGAGTCCTCGCCATGCAGCCGTTACTCAACCAGCAGAGTGACTAAACACAGCAGTATACTTAAAATCTAAATGTGTGTTTCTCTGACTTCCATCAGAACCAGTATAGTACACCAGTACATCCACTATGACTGCGGGTCTGTTTATTAATTGGCATCCGTTTAGCTCATCATTGTGGGTGGATTGTCACTGGTGGCATCCTTACCACCATTTAACAATTTTCCTAAAGGCGTAGTGCATTCAGCGTGCCTCCCTGAAGACATGCAACTCTATTTATAATGACACAGTGGAAAAAGTGATTTAAAAAAATAATCTGCTTCAAGTTACAGGAGTCAAATTTAGCATCTGCTCTTTCGTAAAGTGAGAAAAGTCGTGATTTCAGATGTAGTGTAACTGAGAATTTGGTTACCAGGCTTCTCTCTCTCTCGTTGCATTTGTTTAATGGAGCCCGATGGAGGTCATTATAACATTTTTAACACTAGAATGTGAAACTAATCACTTGATGTTGACAAGTAGAATATTGGAGAGCTGCAAACACGAATATTAACCACAAAAAACAAAACAATAATGTGTCAATTCAAACTAAAATGCAGTGCGTCATATTTCCTGCGAGAACACACCAGCACAGAGTCTACTGCTATGAATTAATATGTTTTAAATTTAATCCGTTTTCATTTATTCATTATGCTTTATGTTTATTTACTCAGCGTATGTTCTATTTCTTTTCACTTTCTTTTCCTTTGCTCATCACTGCTCTTATAGCAGTTTTTAATTCACTATTCTTTATAATACGAATACAGTGCACAGAGTAAATTGCTTTTCAAAATTTCAAAATCATTTAATAAAGCAAGTAAGTATCTAATTTAATACTAATGCTAACACTACTGCAACCGCGGAGAGCGTTTTGGTCCCCATAGGAATTTTATTTTTACGATAGGGCTAATTATATTGTCTGAATGTCTCTTTCTCACCGTCTCTGTCAGCCATCGAGCTGTACTTGTTCCCCACAACCTGGCCTGGGGGGGAAGCTGTGATCAGCTCCGCGAAAAAAAAAACCTCAGGAGGAGGACAATGAGGCTCCTAATCAGAGATGGAGTAAGAAAAAGACATTTAGAAAGAGAAAGCGATTGGAAGAGCGAAGGCGAGAGGGAGAAAGCAGCCTCAGGGAAAGACCCACTTCTCTCCTGCACACGTTACACATTAGACGTTCAGCACAAACCTTTACAAATCGATGTGATGTCCAACTTAATTGATTATGGCATAGAACGAGCGACTTTATTATTATCTCAAAAACGTAGTTGAGTTAAGATGTGCAGGGTAATATAAAAGAAATACAGTATATTACATCCACCTACTGTAAATTCCTGAAATATACATCAGCACAGGCAAGGTTAAGCAAATGTGCAGTGCATGCATGCATTAGTCCATGTCCTGAAATGCTTAAGCAAGCAGCTAATGATTTAATTTAAATAGGGTGGGGAGCAGGACAACAGACTGAATGAGAGAGAGAGAGAGAAATAAAAGAGGCCTCTATGAAGAAGAAAACAGAGTGTAGGTTTCCTGCTCACTCCGGCATACATATCCCTTATTAACACCGTCTTTTGTGCTCCGTTTTTATTCATGGCCCGAGGCTCCAGCAACTTCGGGCTAAATATACCTGAACACAGTCAGAGGGATGCTGGGTTGGTGGGGAGTCGAATACTGACCCAGTGTAGTAATTATCCCTTTTCCTCCTGCTTCCATTCTACCAAAATAGCGTGTTAAATACGTGGCAGAGATGGTGGCTTGTGTATGAACTGCAGCACTGAATTTCTTTCCCCATCATGTTCCTTTCACCACTCTGTTTTCACCGCCGTCCTGGGAATATTCAGCACTGACCTTCCACATTCCCCCTCCTGTCTGTCTCTGTCTGTCCGTGGTTGACCCTCAGGTGGTGCTAAAGAATGCCCACATGGCAGTGGGTTCGCTCACCATCAACGAGGAGAGGTCAGAGGTCATTGACTTCTCCGTGCCCTTCATTGAGACGGGGATCAGTGTCATGGTCTCCCGTAGCAACGGCACCGTGTCCCCCTCCGCCTTTCTTGGTGAGGAAAAAACGCACCTGGTGCTTCTGGCAGATGTACAACGCAATCGAGGACACTTACATGCACAAACACACTTATATTGTATAATTCATGCACAATCAGAGTGAGAGCAGGTTTTTTTTCACAAAACAATGACACTGTTTAATTGTCATTGTGCTCCAGCAGCACGTAACATAACAAGTTTGGTTACATGGTGACATAAATTGTCTCACCACGAGGTCCATTTAGTGGCTGTTCACACATACAAGTTGTCATGGACTTGGCAATGTTCAAATTTCCACTTTTCTGAACATTTTAAAGATGTCTCTTTGTTTTAAAAAGTGTATTAAATTCCTTAACGTTGTAATCCTTAAAGGGGTAGTTTGGATTTTTTGAAGTGGGATTCTATGAGGTGCTTATCCATGGTAGGTGTATTACCTACAGTAGATGACGGTCAGCACGCCCCTCAGCATCGAGAAACAGACAGCAGCACCGACACCGGAGCAAAGCAATACAGTGCTGTGGACGGGGACGGCAGCAAAACGTGTTTCAGCCACCTAAAAGAAAGGTTAACTTAAAAATGTATATCCGTTTAAGTGTACGTTATATTTAGAATATTTTTCGACGGCAAACTGAACTGAAAATGAAACATATCTAAACTGTTTTGTCAACGGAGTCCGCTGGCACTTCCCAGTTGGAAAGGAGAAGGAAAGGACTGTCTGACGGCAAGATAAAGCGGTGAAAATATTCGGATTTTTTTAGGAGAGCCTTTCTTTTAGGTGGCTAAAATATGTGTAAAAGTACAATGTTTTGCTCCTGTCTGTTTCTCTAAACTGGGGACACTCCATCTACTGTAGGTAAAACACCTACTATGGATAAATACCTCATACAGCTCCATTTCAAAACACCCGAACTATCCCTTTAAGATTTCAGTCCTTGTTAATTTGGCGACACCTGTTGTTGCCGTGGAAACAGCAAGTGTGGTTTGACACTACAGGTGCCAGAATACTGGAGGCAGCAAACACTCGTTGGGCAGCCACTTTGTCAGGAATACAACAGCTGTTTTATTTGTTTACAGAGCAGCCAAACGTCAGTTAATTGTTGTCCTTTTTCTATTGCAATGTGATTTCATGTTTTCCAGATAACAGCTGGGCTTAGAAGAGTTTGTTACCTTGCTGAGGAGATGGAGGCGTCGCAGCTCACTGTGGCGGCTCCTTCTTGTTCCATTACAGGATCAGAATCAGAAATATTTTATTGATCTCCGGGGGGAAATTGGGACATTAGTTGCTCTTATATATAAGCATAAAGAAATGTAAGAAAATTAAAAAAAAGGAGTATGTAAAATGTTTATTATGTACATAATGCTACAATATAACACAATATATGTAGAGAAATAAAATTAGAAATTCGAAATATAAGAATTTTGTACAAATATGTGCATCAAACACATACAATATACATATAACCACAACCTGTAAATGTAAATTATATAAATTACACCCTGTAACATTTAAAATAGATAAAAACAAATGTTTTGTAGACATATTTTTGATGAATGATCGCTACTTCAAAATGAAATTTTAATGTGAACTAGCCGCAGTAGTAACTTAATAGAGCTCTGATAGGGCTGAAGGAGAGTGAACAGTAAACGGCGAGGCTGTTACCAATGAGCTGAAATTACAAACAGTAACGCTGCTTTGTTTCCTGTGAATCCCCCGTGTGTGTGTGAAGACAATTCGAATCCAACACGAGATTGGCAGACTTCACCACCAACAATGAAAGCTAATATATAGAGAGGTATTTGTATATAAAATAAAATAAAATGCATAAATAGTATCAAAAGTGAGTATTGATACTATTAACTTTAGTGCTCAGAAAAATGAAAATTGGAACATTTACAGCTCAGACTACTTTATTTATCCCAAGAAGGGCGAATTCATTTGCAGCTTTACCAGATCCATACACACAGCTGAAAAACCTGCAGGCAAGGTGTTATATCAGAGGCATATCAACATACATGGGTCAATACAGATCATGTGGCTCCAGAGCAGCTACTAAATGGACCTTGTAGTGAGATTGTTTTGTTAGCTACAGTGCTGTGGTGTTTGTCACAGCCTGTTATGTGTGTGAAAATTGCAAAGCGGAGTGCAAGTGGTGGAAAATGTGCCCAATTCAATGAGTACATCTGTCCATTCACACCTACCAACTTCCCTCTCGGTTTCCCCTCTTGAGAAGTGCTCGTTAGTGTTCACACAAACGCAGACCAAATCCATCAATGTGCAGCAATGTGAGCGCACTGACTAGTACATAAACGTCTGAATACAAATAATCATGTTGATACCAGGGGGTGATTTTATAATTTTCTTTAATTTGGTTTAATGAACTTCCTCTCTCTGTTTCCCTACAACCCTCCCTTCCCTTTCCCTTTCCACTTCCTCTGCACCCTGTCCTCCCCCCTCCTCTCTGTGTTTTAGAGCCCTTCAGTGCTGACGTCTGGGTGATGATGTTTGTGATGTTGCTCATGGTGTCGGCCGTGGCTGTGTTTGTGTTTGAGTACTTCAGCCCGGTGGGTTACAATCGCTGCCTGGCAGATGGGCGAGGTGAGAGGATTGCACACAAACACACACACACACGCTCAGACACAAATGCATGCTCCAAAAAAAGGTGACAATGAGGTAGATTTTCAGGCGCTCTCATGTGCTGAATTGAAGACTTCGTTGGCACGTTTTGTTACCTTGAATGCACCATTCAAACAGAGCCCCTCCTGCGCCAAATTACTTTGACAATCCCTTCTGAATGAGTGCCACTGGAGCGCTGGGACTTTCTCCTCGATGCCGTGGAGTACTTATCTCCATCTACAGTCACTTAAGCTCTTTCACTAATGAAAAGGATCATTGACAAGAGCCAGATAGGTGATCTTAAGTATTCTTAGCGTCTCTGTGTGAACAAAGACTCCTCTGTTCTTGCATTACAACGGCTTTTTTTTTTTTTTTATCGTGCCATTCTCAAATATTACGCAACGTTGTTACACCGCCACGTCGAGGGTTGTAAAACCGATGAGTACACTTAAGTAGATCTATTACCATACATTGAAAATATGTGTCAGGTTTAATGGTGTCTGACAGTATGGAGCAACACTACGCTGTTGAATCAAATTCGGTTCCAGCAGGCCGTTCGAATCAATTTGCCCATCAAA
This sequence comes from Sebastiscus albofasciatus, assembly GCA_916701655.1. Classification (NCBI taxonomy): domain Eukaryota; kingdom Metazoa; phylum Chordata; class Actinopteri; order Perciformes; family Sebastidae; genus Sebastiscus; species Sebastiscus albofasciatus. The sequence continues at coordinate 68,668 of CAKAOI010050415.1, forward strand.
ATCAATGGTTCAGATTCAATCTATTTTTTTCTCCAGGTTTTATACACCCGGCTCTGTTTGACTCTCAGGATTGCATTAGCCTGCCTCAACGGCAGCCACTCAAGATAAAATCAGAGGTGTGTTATATCACCGCTCGCAGCCTTTTTTTATCAAGGACCAGAGGAGAGAAGAGTAATGGTGTTTGGTTTGGAGTTATGTTTTCTGAACGTCTTCTGTCACAGCAACAGTATGTATGGTTTAATCGCTAGGTTACGTAAGGCCGTTGTCCTTTACTGCTGCTCCAGCTGTAGCGTAATTGTAGGCTGCTTTGTGCCCATATACCACCTCCCCCCTTCTCTCTCTTCCTCCCTGTCTCTGATGCCACGGAGCTACAGTAGGTAGTGTTTCCATCCCGCTACCTTGTCATGCTGCCATCGAGGTAGGTGGATCTGAGGTAGTCTGTAACAGCGGGTTGTCACGGCAGCGGCTGGAAGAGCGGATGTGGACCGCGCGGCACATCCTGCGAACATTGACAAACTAAATAATGGGGAAAAAAATCCAGTCTTTGTCACCGCCATCCATCAAGTGCCTCCCACAACGGCGGTCATGAGTAAATGCAGATAAAGTGAAGTAGCACCTGGGATCTGTGAAACTGATTTCTTGCATCCTCTTCCCTCTGTCATCTTTCTTTGTACCCCTCCTCCCTCCCTCCCTGGCTCTTCTTTTATGACTCTCCCAGAGCCCGGCGGTCCGTCCTTCACCATCGGTAAGGCCGTCTGGCTGCTTTGGGGTCTGGTTTTCAACAACTCTGTCCCCGTGCAGAATCCCAAAGGTACCACAAGTAAGATCATGGTGTCAGTGTGGGCCTTCTTCGCTGTCATCTTCCTGGCCTCCTACACTGCCAACCTGGCTGCCTTCATGATCCAGGAGGAGTACGTCGACCAGGTGTCGGGCCTGTCAGATAAAAAGGTGTGAATTCAAAGCAGTGTGAGGGGTTGTGGGGCGGAGGAGCAGGTGTGTGAAAGTATGTAATGTGGGGTGTAGTGAGACCGAGTGGGGACGGTTTGTGTGAGTAAATTAGAGTCTGTGAGCGGGTTCCCGATTTAGGACTGTCACTAAAGATGACTTATTTTTTTTTATGTATTTTATTTTATTTTATTTAAACTGTATTTATATGTATTACAATTAGACACTATTAGATGAGCTCAAGTGCCCTGTGAGTGGCACCACCCATCATGTTCATTTACATTAATTTGAAAGTAATTGTGATGTGTTATTTAACACTATTAGTTAGATAAAAGTGTATAATGTTACAATATTTTTTTTATCATTTGAATCATCAGTGTTTTGGTAGGTTTAGTCATGAATGTATTTGTTCAGTATGACTACTATTTATGGCACGAGCTGCGTGTTTCAAAATGCTAACTAGTTTTCATGCACTCTCAATGGTAACAGGTGGTTTTCAGGGTGGTGCGAGGAGAGTCCTGTGCAGTCGGCCTGTTGAAGCTCGTAATTTATTGGTTATTGTGACAATAAATATATAACAGGGAGCTTTTGAAGTACCCCTGTTGGAGTATAATTGGTTTAATACATAAACGTAAAGAGTCCAGGTTGATTGTTTTGAAATTGCCTGTTTTGTTCAACAAACAGTCCAAACCCCTCTATTTACAGACACGACAAAGAAAAGCAGCTAATCCTCAGATTTGAGAATGTTTTGTCATGTTTGCTTAATAGATTACTTCAATGATTAAATGATTGTCAACATCGTTGTGGACTAAGCTTTTTGAAATGCTTTTTCTATAATATTGGGCCCCACAAATGAACTTGAACTTTATCTATTGATTTACAGCAAAATAGTGTGTTGATCAATCAATCAGTCGAACAACAGAAAACGAATCAGCTGCTATTTTGATAATAGGTGCATCAATTTAAAATCACTTTCAAGCAGTAATAACAAAATGTTACTCAGTTACAAATTGTGAGGATCTGCTGCTTTTCTATACTTTGTCTTATGTAACACATTAACGCAGCTTGCTAGAGTGAAGATACTTCATCATATGAAACTAGAAAACCTAAGGAATCCATTGGTACCAACCATGTCATGCTGGCTTGTCATGAAGGAGGTTAAATAACACTCCAAACTTATGCTACATTTTGGCGAGGAAAAACTGGCATGGTCATTTTCAAAGGGGTCCCTTGACCTCTGACCTCAAGATATGTGAATGAAAATTAGTTCTATGGGTACCCACGAGTCTCCCCTTTACAGACATGCCCACTTTATGATAATCACATGCCATTTTGGGCAAGTCGTAGTCAAGTGTTGTTGCCTGTTGGGCTTGAGTTTGTCATATTATGATTTGAGCTTATGTTTTATGCTAAATGCAGTACCTGTGAGGGTTTCTGGACAATATGTGTCATTGTTTTGTGTTGGTAATTGATTTCCAATAATATATATATATACATACATTTGTATAAAGCAGCATATTTGCCCACTCCCATGTTGATGAGAGTGTGAAATACCTGACAAATCTCCCTTTAAGGTACATTTTGAACAGATAAAAAATTTACAATCGTGTGGTTAATTGCGATTAACTATGTGCAATCGATTGACAGTTGTTCAGACAAAAAACTTGTGTCAGCTTGGGCTTTAGAAGATCTAATGGGAACTTGTCAGTTTTTTCTAACATTTTATAAACCAAATGATTAATCCAGCAATTTAATTGATTAATCAGTAATGAAAATAATCATCAGTTGCAGCTATTAACTAATCGTTTCAGCACTTGTATGTGACCTTTATTTTTGACCTCCATCTGGTGTACAGTAGGCTACATGTTTGTCTGTCTGTTGAGTGCAACTCTTAAGCATTTCATTAATTTTTAGTTTCTAAAAGCATAGCCCCTGTGCTCAACAGTGCATTAGCGGCTATTTGATGCGGCTCATGTCCCTTTTATCATGCTAACGAGCACTCCTCTGTCATTTTCTCTGTGTGGTTTCTTTTCCGGAAAACCCCCCGCCACAGTTCCAGAAGCCTAACGAATTCTCGCCGCCATTCCGGTTTGGCACGGTGCCCAATGGGAGTACGGAGCGCAACATCCGCAACAACTACCGGGACATGCACACTTACATGACCAGCTTCCACCAGAAGAATGTAGATGAGGCGCTGTACAGTCTGAAGCACGGGTGAGGAGGAGAGAGATGGAGGGGAGGCGGGAGGAACCGATTGGGGGTGGGTGGGTGGGGATGTGAGGAAGGAGGGAGTTGAAAGGATCTCAGCAGGGAGAAAAGAGACATGTGTGATGAAGCTGTGAGGTCCTGTACTGATGCAATACAGAGAAAAGATGATGAAGGAATAAGGAGAGGGAGCATTCTGGGTGATGTGGGTGGGCAGCCGGTGGAGCTGTGTATCAGCCTGCCACTGGCACCCAGAATAGCAGCCTGTGGATGCAGTGAAAGCTAGCTAATATTCACCCTCTCCGCCTCTGAAGTGCAGACTAATATCTTCCTCTCCTATTCACTCTCTCTCTCTCTCTCTCTCTCTCTCTCTCTCTCTCCCTCCCTCTCTCTCTCTTTCTCTCTCTCTCTCTCCCTGTCTTCTAATGTGTTCATCAACCACTGCTAAAGGATTAAAAATGCAAAGCAGTGATGTACCTCTGAATGACCAGAGAGGCCTGTAGAGCCCAGAGGCAACGTTTGTCACCAAGCTGGAGACTGTCATGTCATTTTACACTCAGTCAGGATTGATCTGGATATAATAGAGTAGAATACAGGGAAATGTTTCAGCTGAGACAGTACGCACCTTGTCACACGGTCAATTTAGTTATTAGGTCTAAACAATAGTGCTTAATTAAAGATTAAAGTTAGGGTTGGCAATCTTAAGAAACTACCAAGACTACGCTAGATTTTTAAAATGATCCAACGGAAAAACCCCGCCCAGTGTTGCCAACTCTTTTCCAATGAATGTAGTTAGCAGCACGAGCTCCAAAAGGCCCTAAATCTAGAGAGAAAGTCGCCAAGTCAGCAACACTGACAGTCCGACCATTCAGACCTTCCTCTAAAGCCACTCCCCTTAATTACCATTATGAACGTAAACAACGAACTTGTCTATAGTTCGTACTCACAGCTTTCAAACTGGTAGAAGGCAGGATGTGTTTTTTGTCAGAACATTTGATTTATTGATTGCTGTCGGGATATAATGAGAATTTCAACAAATATAACAAAACATGTTTTTTAAGAAGATTACCAACTCTGAGCTTTAATTCTTGATAATGAGAACAAAACAAACTTACCTGTTGTTTCCGAAGCTTTCAACCGCATCTCCTGGTTGTTGGATATTGTATTGAGAATTATTTTATGTAAGTTATAAGGTTTATACTGAAATAGTACTGCTGCTCTTTTTCCTTGAAGGCTTGAATGTTTTTTTTATTTGTTTTTTAAGATGTTAGCAAAGGTGGTCTTTGCTTCAGACTAGGAGGTCTACTATGAAACTCTACAGGAAACACAGAGATAGAATAAAATAATCAATGATTGTATCCAAAATCCCTCCCTACCCGGATTCTTATATTTACTTTCCGACATATTATATGAGTGTATGAATTCAAAGTGAAATAGTTCTGCTTTATAATACCACAGTGCTATATAATGCCTTCATAGTGTCCATAGCAACCACACTGACTTTTCCTAAATATCCCTCTATGCAATGTTTTGCCTGGTAACACATTATTTTATGGACCCATACATTTCTAATAATTCCCTTGTAAGTTTCCTCGAAATAACTATGCAATGTGTCATTAATTATAGCTGCAATAGAGAGTTAACACTTTCAATTAATTCCAATTAAATGCTAAGCCAGCGTTTCCTAGAGTGTTTTACTCAGAGCACAGCAGGTCGTCTGAACATGCAGAAATCAACATTAATGGAGAATACAGTCTGTTAATAAATGAATGATGAATGAATATTTTACTTTGGTTTACGTGGAGCGGTTCCTACAGTACATGGAAATTACTCCTGGAATCAACAACTATTTTTAAAGTTAAAGGAGCAGTGTGTAGGATCTGGCTGTTTCTAACAATGAGGTCTGGAGCCTCTCGTGTGCCAAGCGTGTTGAAGAGCTACGGTGGCCGACGCGAAAACGCAAATGTCCCTCTTGAAAGCCAGTTGTTTTAAAAGCAGTGTAGGTCATCTGGAGCAGAGCCGGTGCGTAGAGTGTGTGTTTACGTGGGAAGTGAGTGGTGAAGCGAGAGAGAGAGAGAGAGAGAGCAGGGGAGACGGGAGCGAGTAACATTATTGACTCCAGCCCGAGCAGGAAAAGAAAACAGAGTTTGGTTTGTCCGTTCTGGGCTACTGTAGAAACGTGTCGGACTCCGTGTAGAGGACCCGTTCCATATGTAGATATAAACGGCTCATTCTAAGGTCACAAAAACACAACGATTCTTATTTTCAGGTTATTATACACTAAAGAAAACATACTTATTAATATTATATTACATTTCTACCAATAGATCCCCCTAAATGTTACACACTGTTCCTTTAATGCAGCTACCTCTACTAACTAATATATAACTGTCTAAATTACATAGTTATTTCCAAGAAACGTTCCAGAAGTTGGAAAGAAATAAACCCATAGAATGAAGTGTTATCCATCACTGTTAATGGATTTGTAATTTAAATCAGCAATGACACAAATTTTGGTGACTCATAAGTGTCCCAAAATCTCAATTTATTATAAACTATTGAGCGGGAATAGTGATGAATGAGCGAGCGAGGGAGTGATTTTGGACACATTCATTCACTGTCTCTATATGATTGGAGGTAAAAAAAAAAAAAAAAAGCCTCCAATGTAAAAGAGTTCATCTAACAGATTTTCCATCCGTCACGCTCGGTAGCAAACTGGATGCCTTCATCTACGACGCCGCAGTGCTGAACTACATGGCGGGCAGAGACGAGGGCTGTAAGCTGGTCACCATCGGGAGCGGCAAGGTGTTCGCCTCCACCGGCTACGGCATCGCCATCCAGAAAGACTCCGGCTGGAAGCGAGCTGTTGATCTGGCCATCCTCATGCTGTTTGGAGATGGTAAGGAACTTGTTTGTTATTTGTATATTATATATTTTGTTGTTGTCATTTTGGAGATAATGGTTTAAATAGTGTCTTATTTGTATTGTAATATCCTCACAGTAAATATCCCGTAGAAAAGGATTAAACACCATGACACCTTCTCAGAGGTATAATGTTTTAACAACCAAAAACATACTCTATTTTTTAAGAAATTGCTATTGTAGCCTTAATTTATTTCACTCTGTTTAAACAAAAAAGAGCAAGAAACAAAACACAGTGATCATTCAGGTCCAGAGTGTAGTCATGCTCTCATCAGTGCATTAATGTTGTAGACGTGAAGTCATCGAAAGTAGCTGTAAACTGAGCTGTGACTCAGACGGTGGTCGGTGTTTGTTGTGGTGACAACCCAAGAACCTGCTGGTAGATCCCGGCAGTCGATGAGACTGTCGAGCTGCAGGATGAGGCCTCCTGAGCCAGGCTGGCACATTTCAGTCCTTAATCAACAGTGAGGCACCAGCAGGCCTGAAAGGCTGCAGCTGCTGCAGCTGTAGAAGTGAAAGCTTGAGTTTGGAAGGAGTTTTGTTTATTTGGTAACTCAGGAAGAACTGGCAGCACGCTGGTAGAAGGTAGAAGGAGCTCTGTGTTGGACGGTTATAATTGAGAGAGTTCTTCAGTGTAACCTTGAATATATTTTGATTTGTTCTGGCTACACTAGAGCATCTCAACAGGTTTATTTTTCAAATTTGTTAATGGCAGGATTTCAGGAGCTTTCTGGTATGAACCACATGCTCATGTTTACAATCACTTTCATCCACAAAATTACAGTACCAGAGGCCTGTACTCTGAAGCCAAGGACAAGTCTACTGTCAGCAGAGCGGCACATTTTACAAAGGAAGAGCAAACTATAATATTAGACAAATACAAAGAAGTTGAACACATAATCCAGACTAAAAGTAACACTGTTGACGCTTTCAAATGCAGGAAGGACAGCTGGCAAAAGAAAAAACTTCGATGTGTGAATGCGTAAATTAACAAATGTATTAAGTTAACATCCTGAAAAGTCAGATATAGTCAGCTAGATGGGGCAGTGATATATAGATTGCTTTCAAATTATAATGGAAGTATAGATTATATTTCATTACACCCTTTGATAACAATGTGGCGTGTATGACTATTTCAGCCTTCTTTCAGTTGCGTTCGCTTCTCTCGCGGTGTGAAACGGATTTGAGAGCAAGTAAAAAATAAATATAAAAACATAATTCAAAGTGGTAAGCACCCACAGCATACATCCAGCTGTCCTTCCTGCATTTGTCAGTTTAAACTGTGTTGTCTTTAGTCTGGATTATGACTGTGACTTCTTCGTATGTGTGTAATATTACCATACGATCCGTACACCGAGCTTTGATTGGAGTTGATCTCTTATCTGCTCCAGAGAGCAGGTTAGGTGTTCAGCATAAGTTACCATGGTGATCTACCTCGGTAAGAAGTGAACCACCATCGTAGGATGGAAAACCCAGGGTTGACCCTGAAGTTACCTCGCTAACCCTAAATCCTGCTTCGTAGTGAAGGCCTCAGAAGAAGCAGACATAAAGCTGTAAAGCTCAGCCTATGATTTTGAAGTGTGTGAATAATTTAAACCTTTTACCACCTCTAATGGCTGATAAGTAATGTATGAGCCAAAGTGTGTATTTAGCCTGTTGTTTATTACTATTATTATTTCTTTAGGCTGCACACGCTCTTTTGGTTTACATCACTTCCGCTAATTGGCACAGGGATGTGGTTTCACTTATTTTACCTGTTCACTTGGACTGCGGGAGTCAGACAAAGAGGGTGAGATAGGCTTGGTGCTCGCGCCAGGTCCTACTTTAGTTAATCCAGTACAGTTATTGTTTGTAATTCCTTTCATTTAATAAACATCATAATACGCATCTGAATTTAAGTATAGATTTCTTTGGAATGAGTCACACAGTAAAGAGCATACTTAGCCTCTTAGCGGCTTTTTTGATTCATAGTAATCACTACAAGTGATGTGCAGCGAGCTCAGGAGTATGCTACCGTGAGTGTTCACAACCAGCATTTGTGTCTTTGTAGAAATTATTAATGTAGCACCATATCAAGTGAATATTGATTTACAGCCAGGAGGAGGCTGAATCATGAGTCTGTATCCCATCAGTGTGCATATCAAGCAACACTTATGATACTGTGCGTGCGGCAGAGCAATGCTCTCAATTTGCAGGTCGTTGTTTTCATTTTGCGCCCCAGCTGCTGCTGTTGTGTGTTTTGGGTAGTGACCGAAAGAAGCCGGCAGGGTGTCTGGTGTCGCTCTGAGAGGATGACGAATGCAGTGATCCACGTAGACCTCTGCATCAAGCTGCTGCTCTGTCATCATGAGAGGATTGAGCCAGTTGAGGTGGTTTGTGTATGTTGGGGCATCATTTGGCACCTCTGTTTGAACGGGTTCTGGTGGACACAAATGACACGGAGGTCAGGGGATGATGCAAGACACACTGGAGGGACATTTCCCATCAGTATGGACTGATAATGAGACAATAAACCATCAGGTACAGACTTATGAAAAGGCCCCTCCTGCCTAACAACACCTGTATCTCATAACTCTAAAGTGCTGCTGTGTTGTGAGCCTGTTTAAACACGTCCTAAAGCTTCTGATCCACATATTATACACATTAACATTACAGTTTACAAAATATTACAGGAAACCATCAATCTGTGATGCAGGTTTTACTCTCTTAAAGCCGATTATTCTGCTATCAAACACGTTGAAATTGTTTTACAGAAAATTCTCATCTTAAGGTCCACTTCATTAATTTTTCCAACGCTTTTTTCAGGATTTATAAAATTAATTTGATATATCGACACCTGTTATGTGACTTAAAGTCTCACACAACAACTAAACTGTTGCTATGACAACCGAGCAATCTCCATCTGTTGAGGAACGCCGCAAGATATAAACAAGTAAGTGGACCTTGAAATGAGAATTTTTTTTGTCAAACTTCTAAACTATTAATTATTAATTTTTAATTATTAATTACTAATTATTAATGTAAGCTTATCATAGTACAGACATTTAATAGAAATACACATTGAATCAGACTCGGTCTTGGTATGCACTATTGGCGGGAGGCCTTTGACTTTCGATAGAGAGAGGTTAATAACAGTCACTTCACAACAGATTTTTTTAGACCCAACAAGGATTCGTTTAGTTGAGAAAAATAGTCAGAAGAAGAAAAGCTGCAGGAATTTGGTGGGATAACTGTCTCTGCCGCTCTGCATGCCCTGTGGCCACAGTCTCTCTTTAACAGTAGGGCTGTCGTGGTGAAGGAAGTTCCCCTGCGAAAACAAATTGAATACTTGTTTATTGTTAAATGCAGAACACAGAAGGGCAATGAGACGCAGCGTTTTGTTCATTTGAGACGCTTTGGTTGCGTCTGGTTGCTATGATACGCAGAAGTAAAAATGTCGGCACAAGGTAGAGTACTTGCTCTGGATGAAGAGAAGGCTGAAGCTTGTAGGGAGAGAGGACGGACCCGCCGGTCTATGTGAATTAATTTCTCCTCCATTGTCGTTGTAGTTCAGCACTTGTAGCCTACAGGTAGGATGTGACGGTTGGTCTTCCATTGTGATTGTGACGAGCGCAGCGACCAGAAAAAAAAAATACTATATATATACTTCTATCATAATGTTCTTAACCCTTATACACTTTTACAATTAATTTTAAATAATTATTCAATTAATTAATTCATGTTTATTTCTGATTTATGACTAGAACAACTTGTCACATAGTGCTGAGCAGCATCTCAAATGAATCTTCAATCAAATCTCCCAGCTTTCAGATGATGTTCACCACTTCTATGTGATATCTACTGCTGATCTGCTTTCTCCCTTAAAGACCCCCTGTACCCCCCTAAAAAAGACAAAAACGGGTCTATTGCGGGTCTCAGGGGGTTAACAGGTGCTACAAAGTGATAGAAAATGAATGGATGAATGCTGTAAAGCATATTTGCTGTTGACTGACAAGTAAGATAATATTTACTTTTGCTGTGAGAAATGTAATGAATGTATTCATATACTCTCCTATTGTATTACAGTATATCCTGAACTTCCTACGAGGGGAAGTGTTCCTGCTCATAGAAAAGGACTGAAGTTCTGAGGGAAGCAGGAGGAATGTGGAATAAAACATTTTTAAATGCATCCCCGGCCTTGGTCCTGGCAGCACTTTTACATTTTGTGTCTCGGGAAAAGTTCCATGTAAAATAAATGATTGTTCCTGATGTGAATCGTTGCCTTTGGAGAGCGTACTCCACCTCCAGAGATAGCATGTGCTCCACCACCTGCCAGATCATATATTGTACAGCACACACACACACATACATGGTTGTCTTCGGCGTGCTCTCACTTTCCATCCCGGTGTGTGTGATGGATGAAGGGGTCACTGCAAAGAGAACATTCACCTCGGATCAGATCTTTAAGAGCCAAATCGACTCAGACCTTGACATACGCTGCTGAGTGATGTACAGTCTGTGCATGTATGTGTATGTGTGCGTGACTGTGTGCATGCTTAAATGTGTGTGTGTGTTTCCCAAAGGTCAGACAACATGTCTGCACACATCTACCAAATGGAAGTAAAGCCTTATTGTTCTGTCGTCTGTGTACAAGAGGCCAACACATCAGACATTACCTCTCATTACTTCATGCAGACTGCTCTGCTGTCAGCACTCATCCGTTAGTCCAGGTTAAGAGATCAGACTCGTCAATGTTTGCTGTCACGTCCTGTTAGAGTCCAGATATGAACAGGATGTAAGTCATATGTGCAGAAGGAGAGGATCAGCGATGGCCTACTAACAGGAAACTGAGTGCCACTTCATCTGAATAAATGTAGGATCAGGAGGGAAGGAGGAGAGGGATGGGGAAGATGATGGATAAGAATGGAGGGGAATAATTAGGATAATATAGATTTAAATTTCATTATAGATTCTGCTAATTGATCCAGGACTTATTCCTATGATTCAATTTTGGTTCATATAGAGCGTCGAGTGCATCCAGGAAAGCCTTTATTCTGCCCTCATGTCATTGTCATTGAAATCTGCAGGCTGATAAGAAGAATCAATAGTGTCCGAGTTCAACTGTTGTCAGTGAACTGGTTCGAAATGGGAACAAATTTGTAGTTTCCATCTCTGATCTGAAGATGTTAAGGAGGGTATTAGTAATTTATAGTTAGGAATTCACATAAAAACAAGAGCGTCTAGCCCTATGTGGTTGTGTTTGTTTCTTTTATTTTCAAAATCTGCAGAAATTGCTGTTTTCTTGCACCACTTTAATGCTACTTATTTAGATGACATTACAAATCAAATAGGCCTTTTTCATTGAAGACATTTGCACAAGCACAGATGTCACTAATAACATAAGAATCCTACTTTCATTTTCATCCTTTGAAATGCAGTTATCACTAACACATTTTCTTATTAGACATCTTAATAGACATTCTAGTAAAGAATTATTTGCTTTCTTTCTGAGAGTCAGATGAGAAGATGTATACCGCTCTCATGTCTGAGTGGTATCAATCTTCTCATCTGACTCAGAGAAAGAAAGTGAAAGAGTATTTCGCTAAATGTTGAACTAATTAATTTAATTCATGATCAACGTAAATGAAACTATAAACTTTTCCCTTTGCTTTTTTTTCCTCTTCACTTTCTGTTTGATGCTCATCAGCAGGATAACTGATCGTCATAAGACCACTTAACACTGCCCTTTCTTTTCTCCTACTGAGGTTCATTTAGGTAAGAAAGTCTTGAAAACTAGTGAACAGCTGTCTGAGACAAACACGCACACACACATCCATCCACAAAACAGTGTTATGCAAGCATTGGGAAAATATATACCCCCCTTGATCTCACACAGACACGCATACAAAGATAGACCATTGGTGCAGATCAAACAAATCTCTCTGGACGTGTCCTCCCCCCTTAGCGGTCCCTCCAGGGATGTGGAACTGAGGGGGACACATTTTAAGGCGGAAACACTCGTCACATGACCACACACACACTTCCTCCCCGAGGACTGTCAAGTCCCAGCAGGCAGTTGTTTTTTTTCCCACAACAAGGAAGGGATAGCCTTGCATAAGCACTCCTTAATGAGGATGATCCTCAGGGGGGCGTTCAGTCAAAATAATGCAACATGACATTTGTTGCACGTACATGAGACCTGAGCTGTTTTTGGCATCAACTCCCATCCCAAAAATGTGCCTTCTCTGTTTTATACTCACACTTACATGTTCGGACACCTACGGGCAAACTCACCCGAGAGCACAGGTCACACAAACATTAACGCTAACACCCCCGATACAGTAACCTGTGTATATGTGTCTCTGCCATCCTCCAGGTGATATGGAGGAGTTTGAGGCCATGTGGCTGACGGGCATCTGCCACAATGAGAAGAACGAGGTGATGAGCAGTCAGCTGGACGTCGACAACATGGCGGGGGTCTTCTACATGCTTGGGGCCGCCATGATTCTGTCATTAATCACCTTCATCTGTGAACATTGGTTCTACTGGCAGCTGCGCTTCTGCTTCATGGGCGTGTGCTCCGGGCAGCCCGGGGCCACCTTCTCCATTAGCAGAGTGAGTGTGCTCGTGTTTTATTTTAGGTCTGACCTTTGTCCTCCTGACAGAAAGATCACAAGTAGGGGGTTGTTTTCAAACCACTGGCTGCGGTTGAGGTGTATCGAGTCAGTCAGCGGGATACGATGACTCACCTGACTTAACCTGTGGCTTTTTTGGTCGTTAAACAACAAAACACGAGTCAACAGCATCCTGTGCTATACGGTGAAAAAAATCTTCACTTATTTCAGTTTTTATAACAAACTACAAGTCAGGGAGCACAATATTACAAAAATGTATTACACATATTAATTTAACCCTATCAGACACAGTCCAAAAACTGCATTTATGTGCCTTTTTAAAGTTGATTATCAGTTTAAAATGTTGTATTGCACATTTTCTTTACTAGAATAACCAGGACAATTTAAAAAATGAAGAAATGTTTGATGTGAATAATTACATTGAAGATTTATGATGGATATTTTTATATGTAGATTTATAGGTTTGGCTTGAAAAAACAAAATCTATTTTACTAGAAATGTGAAGGTGTTAAATATGAGCGCTCTTTACAGAACAGTAACGCAACTAACCAGTGACATCTGTGAGGTTTTTGGTGTAACTGACTGCAGCAATGGACTTACAGCAGACTCAAAACAAATAAATGTTAAAGTCGAACGTTTATTCAAAGTTAAGGTGTCAGTATGCTCAAAACAAACAAATCCATAAATGTGTGGCGGGATGAAAAAGGCTGTCGTGACAGGAAGAGGCGAGACGTGATAAGCGCACATTTTCAGACAGTCTCTCCTCAAAGACATTCACTCGTTTTTACACATGGAAAGTAATTGGGCTAAAAATGAAAAAAGTGAGCCTAAAACCGTCTACACATGATCAGCGGTAAAATCACTCTGCGCTGGCTGTGCCATTGTTTTCCTATGGGGAGAGCAGTGCCGCCCGACAAGGCGGAAGCCCTGCCCTTGCCGTGGCGAACTGAACTTTTTGCCGCTGACCTTTGAAAGCGCAACCAATGAGAACAGCTACAACTGTTGTTGTTGCCTAGAAACAGTGAATGGCGTTCCTTGCGCTCTTTACGAAGAGATATTTTACCTGCTGCTTCTACAAGTCTCTGCTCCCTAACCTCGCGGTGAGTGAGGAGCAAGTTTCTTATCATGTGAAGGCAGCTTAACTCTGTCTTTCTAACTTTCTCCCCTCCATATACCTGACCAATTGCTGGGTGAAGTTGGCGTGATTGACGGTAAATGACGCAACAGTCGATGGGGAGGGGGTTTCAGACGCTGTTTGACCATCCAACAAGCATTCGGTTAAAGCATACTGGCATCTTCTATTCAGGTTTTTACTCCAGTCAAACTATGTCACTAACCTTTCTGACTTCATAGAGGTCAAGAGTTAACACCTAGAATGTGAATAGTTAACTAAACTAAAGCATCACAACCAAAAAATAACACAGGCAACTATTTAGTGAACTCTGTACAGCCTCTTCACCCATTAAGGACAGTGAAAAACAACTTTAGTATGCATGTGTGACCTGGATTGCCAACAACTAGGGCTGGGTATCGGTACATGATGCCTTTTAAGGTATCAAGTCAAGTCAATTTTATTTGTATAGCCCAAAATCACAAATTTGCCTCGGGGCTTTACAATCTGTACAGGATACGACACCCTCTGTCCTTTACAGTGCAAATCTCTCATCAGATAAGGAAAAACTCCCCCCCAAAAGAAGAAACCTCAGGAAGAGCAACAGAGGACGGATCCCCCTCCAGGATGGACAGACGTGCAATAGATGTTGTGTGTACAGAGTAACAACATAATGAAAATATAACATATCGACTGAGATAACCCAGTACCAAGTAGTATCGAAACGTCTCCAGTCAAACGATACTTGCAATCGATCCTTTTTGTGCTCAGAGCTAGAAAAAAATGACTATTTGTATGGCTTTGCTCGCAATCAATCACCTCAGGCGTTCTTTGATTTAATATGACGTGTGATTGGCCCACTACCGCAGTAGCTACAACCCATACAGCCAGGATTGGCTGCCTGCACACAGAGATGTCTGAGCCGGCGGCTACATGATGGGCATCAAATTAAGTACTCTGTTGGTATCTGTATCACTTTAAGGGTACTGGTATTGGTACTGGCATTTAAATTTTTTAAACGATACCCAGCCCTACCAACAACACACAAGCATTATTGCTCGTAAAGACCATGGCTATTGATATGTTGATTGACAGCGAGACCAACCAGCATCATCATCACTGAAGCATCAGTCCCTGACGGAGTTAACAAAGCCTACGGTCTTTGAGAAAAGTCCACTGTTTATCAACTTAATGTTGCTGAAATAAAAGCTACTTAACTATGCTGCACAATCTCAACCGGTGACCTGGAGGTGTGCTTGTGGATGTGGAACATCTCGTCTCAGCGTGGTTACAACTCGGCTCAGATGGGTCACTTAACAAGGCGTCTCAGTGTTATTGATGCAGGCTGTTTAGGTCCACATAATAATCACTTGAGGTGTAAATCATTTGCATAATGTTGCCTTTTAAAAAGGGAGGGGAGGGGGTAATTTGCATGTTGTTGCATGCAAATTGTCTCAGTTATTATTTTCCTGAGAAAAGGACACCAGTGTTTATGTGTTCGGTGTTTCTAATTGTAATGTCATTTGGTTTCCACCCACTCAGACTAACCTGAAAGAACTTAAAACACGGATCTGGTCTTGAGCACTTCAGAAACGCACCATTTCCTTTTCTTTTTTTGTTGTCGAATTGGCAGGAATCTCCCTCTGTCTTTGTAGCTTCCGAAACTGTTATTTTTATGCAAAACATAAGCACTGCTTTTTGCATGGTAGCTTTACGATTCACTCTGAGCTCTGACATGCTTGAGAATGATTTTACTTGTTGCATTATAACATCCATTTAAAGTGCATTCACGTTTCAAGAGGTGCTTCTACAGCCGGATATCTTTTATACATTTCCATGCCTCGTTTAACACCGAAGTTGCAGCGCGAGGCAGAAAAAAAAAAACATTAAAGATAACGCAGCATTCAAGAAAACTGCATTTCATATACAGTATGTAGACAGTGTAAGGATGGACAAGTGATGGGAGCACAAAGGGCTAATAAAATACAGAGGAAGAAAAAGAGATCAGTTAGCGAGAGTCATGATAAAGAATAGAACGGGTGGCGGGACAAAGACAGAGTAGAAAAGAATAGACACAGCGGTGTGCCAGGTACCTCTGTTCTATTACCTTTCACGGCAGCTGTAGTAGCTATAGATGTAGAGAGATAAAAAGAGACAATCCCATTGGAGCGGCTGCCGCTCACCCGAGCACCCGAAAAACGGAGATAAAACAGACACAAAGAGAGAATGGAGGCATAAAAGAAAAGAGGGTTGACGATTCAGATTCATGAATGTGGCTCTGCAACGGGGAAAGTGACTAAGAGACAGACAGAAACTGTTTCTGACAAGTTGACGCCTTTGAGGAAAGTTGGCCCGCGCGCTGGCTGGTGGGTAGTGTGTCCTCGACCTTTCAGATTTGGCTGTCGCCTCGACCACAGATTCCCTCAGCCCCCATTTAAACACGCTTGTTTGCCTTCACTCGCAAAAGGCTTTCCCCCCTCTCTTGAAAATCCTGCTCTTAACCAAACAAACCAAAACAAACGCGTACTGATGGATAATGACATTTTAAATAGACGATTGTTGATGTGTCTCAGACAAACTTTCGCAAAGGGATTCATTTCCTTGGCAATGTTTTTTATGAATAGAAACAAAAAAGAGTAAAACAAATCCCGAGGTAGAAAGCCAGTGGCACCAGTGTCAGCTGAATTTAAATGACATTGATTAAACCTATTGATTGGTGGTCAAAACCACAAGCTCACTGCACCTCTTGTGTTATCAATCAAGGCTTTGATCTGCTCCTTCAGTTCTCTGTGTCTAAAGGTGGAGTGCTGAGCAGCAGCTGTGAGGGTCCATGCTGTTCCCTGGAGAAAAGTCGCTTATGAACTCAGCCCCTATTACTGTTTAATAGTGTGTAAACAAGAGGCTGGTCAGAGAGAACATGGCAATGCATTAACCTCTCTGCCTCTGTTTGCCTCTCTCTCTCTCTCTCTGTCTCTGTCTGTCTCTCTGTTGATGTGTCTGCTGTTTGACTCCCTCTCTCTAACATTAAACCCCTTTGGTTCTTGACTCCTGACTACTGCCGCACATTTTACTGTTTGTTTTCTTCTCACTTGGGCGTCATACCCTACCACTCTCACTCTTACTCTTTCTTCTTCCCATGGCCTGTCTCACCCTCTCTTTCTCTCTCTACCTCCCTTGTCTTCTAATCTTCACACTCCAGGGTATCTACAGCTGCATCCACGGGGTACAAATCGAGGAAAACAAGTCGACCATAGACTCACCCTCGGCCACCATGAAGAAGAACATGAACAACACCCACTCCAACATCCTGCGGTTGCTCCGCACTGCCAAGGACATGACCGCCGTCCCGGGCATTAACGGCTCTCCGCACGCCGCCCTGGAGTACAGCCACAGCGGCCGCGACTCGGCTATCTACGATATCCAGGAGCACCGGCGCAGCTTGGTGGGTCACCCTGTCGACTGTAAGTCTGCGCCGCCCTACCTGCCAGAGGACAACATGTTCAGTGACTACATCAGCGAGGTGGAGAGGACTTTTGGGAACTTGCCCCTGAAGGACAGCAACCTGTACCAGGACCATTACCTGCACCACCACCCGGCCTCGGCTCTGGGTATGTCCGGCCCCCCGCCTAACAGGCCGCGTAGCTTAGGCAGCACTAGCTCGTTGGAGGGGGGCATGTTCGATTGCGACAGTTTAGGGGGAGGGGTAGCGCCCATCTTCACCACCCAGCCCCGACCCTCCATGACTCACAGGAATACCAATAAGTTTGACCTGATCGCCGGCCACACCCCTGCGGATTCCAGCCAGGGTGGGTTCAAGGGAAACAATGTGTACGGGAGGTTTTCTTTCAAAGGAGGCGCATCCAGCACGGGGCTCATCGGGGGTCACGACAGGTACTGTGGTGGGGGTGGGGGAGGCTCAGGGGGGGACGATGGGAACATTCGCTCTGATGTTTCGGATATCTCCACGCACACTGTCACCTACGGCAACCTGGAGGGCAACAACAAGCGGCGTAAGCAGTACAGGGACAGCCTGAAAAAGAGGCCAGCTTCGGCCAAGTGCAGACGGGAGCAGGACGAGATAGAGCTGAGCGGCCTCAGGAGGAGAGCCCACCACCACACCGTCCACCACCACTTCCCCCACGGGCCCCTGGCACACCGCACGGTCTCACCTCCCCTGGAGCGGAAGAGGGGAGGAGGAGGGGGTAATTCTTCACCTTACTTATTCCGCAAAGACAAAGAGAACCTGAGGGATTTCTATGCGGACCAGTTCCGCTCCAAGGAGGGCAAGGCCAAGTGGGAGCAAGAGGGTGGAAGTGGAGGAAGCGGCGTGGGCGGTGGTAGCGGTGGTGGTATCTGTAAAACCTTAGTACCTGTAGAAGACTTCCTCAAAGGTAAAGGCAAGAAGCCGGAGTGTAAAGGTGGGCTTGGTTCAGTGTCGGCAGGGCAGCAGGCCCACACCTGCTGGGAGAAGGGGGTTTCTGGGATAGGAGGAGGGGGCATAGCAGGGGGTGACTGGGAGTGTCGTAACTGCCACAATGTGTGTCACCACGGAGGGGGTGTAGGAGGAGGCGGCGCTTGCCCTGCTAGCGGAGTTGGAGGAGGCGGCAGTCGCCCCAGCTCCGCTAGCAAACGCTGCGACTCGTGTAAGATCCAGCCAAGCAACCTTTACAACATCAGCGAGGATAATAACATGGTGTTCGCCGCAGTGAAGAGTAGCGTAGGACCCAGCCAAACACCAACTCAGGCACAGGCGCAGCGCAGGAAGCTAGGGCCGGGTGGGAGGGTGTTACGGAGGCAGCACTCGTATGACACATTTGTGGATCTGCAGAGGGAGGGGGCAGGCCGCATGGGAGGGAGCGGAGGCGGCGTTGGGGGGCAGTTTCCCCAGCCCCGAAGTGTGAGCTTGAAAGACAAAGACCGCTTCATGGAGGGCCCCAGCCCTTACGCCCACATGTTTGAGAGGTATGCAGGTGAAAGGGAGCCTTCCATGTTTGGAGGAATAGGCGGGGACAGGGCGAAAGGAGGCTCCTCCTTCAGTTTGTTCCGTGGAAGCGATGGTGGGTTGCATCAGAGGTCGGTGGGGGAGAGAGACCAGAGGGACAGAGATAGAGCTATGATGGGAGGTGGGGGCTGTGGTGGTGGTGGTGGTGGTGGTAGCAGCAGAGGGGCCGGGACTTACTCCTTGTCTAAATCTCTCTACCCAGATAAGGTGAACCAGAACCCCTTCATCCCAACCTTCGGCGACGACCAGTGTCTATTACACGGCGCCAAACCGTACTACATCAAAAAGCCACAGACGCAGCAACAGCAGCAGCAACTTCTCAACAACAGCCGAGGAGGAGGGGACTTCCGCGGCTCCATGGGAACGACTTCCTATTTGCCCGCGTCCGCCACAGCTGGGGTGATGTCCAATGTGGCCCCCAGGTTCCCCAATGAGCTGTGTCTGGGCGGGGTGGGAGGGCCCATGGGGAACCACCACGGGGCCAACAAGCTACTGCCCGTGGGCAGGGACACGTTAGGTTTGGGGCTGGGACAGAGACCCTTCAACGGTGCCAGCAATGGACACGTTTATGAAAAGCTCTCCAGCATTGAGTCAGACGTCTGAGGGTGAAGACGGAGGAAGAAAGAGAGGAGGAAGATGAAGTGGGTGAAGAAAGGAGGGGGAGAAACGTACAGATGCTGATGACCTCTGTGTGAAGAGAATGAGGAGATACGATACTGTGTGTGTTGTTCTCAAAAGAATTTGGACGATGCACAGAGGCTAAGCTGTGAAGTCCGGCGGGAGACGAGTTTTTAATGAGAAGAGAGGATTCTGGTGCTGCTCCGACGCTCAGAGAAAGATAGGAAGGGAGGGAGGGGGAAAAAAGTGAAATCAAATCTCTGCTCTCTTCACACGCTCATTGTCTTTCCCTCCCTCCTGCAGTTCCTTAACACCAAAACAAACATTTTGTTTAACAACGGAAATACAATCATGAATGAGAAATCAACGCTTCTGTCGAAGTAACAGGGTAAACTAATAATAATTGTATTGATAATGTTAATAATATTATTGAATATTATTCCAGTGTTTAATGATGATCGGTTTGGATTGTTTTTTTCAATTTTTATTGATTTAAATAGTTCATGTTACATATTTGTATGATGTTAATTCTTTCTTAGCTTACCAATATTACAGGAGACTGGTAGAGCAGTCGTCTTTGGTTCCTGTAATTTGGACTCTTCTTTGCTATTAATTCTTCATGTTTGATTATTTTTTTTTTTACTTTTCTTACTCTTGAGTGCTGTGAAGTGTATGTGAAAGGCATGACTTGCTGAGTACATTCTATGTACTTATAAATTTGCAAAGACGGTCTCTTTTTTTCAGCTGCAGAAGCAACATCATCATACTGATTTGCCGTTTCCTCTCCTTTTTTTCTGCTCGGCAGTACCAAATGGGTCTCACCTTTTGAGCTGGATGTGCCTTAAAGGATTAATACTGATTTTCTACACACAAGATCTGTTCTGTCGGTAGACAGATCCACCTGCAAACAAATAGTCTAATTGATTTGAGTGTGAAAACACACCTGAAAAAGTCTGATGAGGGTAGAGTTTCATGAGCATAACAGACTTTTTGGCATTTAACAGATGTTAGATAATGCAAAGCTAAACGTGCTGCCATAGAGGAAGCTTAAATTCCTTCGTAGATCCCCAACAATAAAAGTAACCAATAGCAGGATTACAAGGGTTAAAACCACAGTGCCATGATAAACAAACATTCCTGTTTCCCCAAAAAGTCAGCTACGACAGAGCAGCGCCGCTGTTTGTAAAGAAATACGAGTTAGAAAATAAAATATAGGAGCTGCTTCTTCTACTATTAACTCCACAATTAATCCAACCGCAAGTCCTTGAAATCATTTACGAAGAAGCTCAACAAGCTTCATCGCTCCTCGCCTCTTCAAACCCCACCGTTCATAACAGACGACCCAGGAACCAACTATCCATTAAATACATGTAAATCACAGTTAATGTCCGCTTGTTGCCCTCATCGCGTTTCATTGGGTCTGACTCAATTGGCCGTGACAGTTTTGCTGTTCAGGACAGGCACATAATGGACTCTCAGAGTTAGGCCTCTGTTGCCGGGATGAGCAGCAGTAACGTTAATTATTCCATGATTACGGCTATAAGCGCCGCCTGCTGCATTAGATGGTCACATTTGAACGATGGGAAGCGTTGAACATATTCACTCTGCTGGTCTAAAGCACCACAGCGAGCTCAAGTACATAGTCCCAAATAATCTCTTGATTTAGTCTTTCAATTATTCATAAATGACATCCTTATAGCATGTCATTTCATTTAATTATTTACCTGAATAAAGATTATAGCTTAGAAATGGGGTATAAATAGTACAAACAGTTTGTGCTCTGTTACCCTGTGATTGAATAGTTGGACATTTTGGGAAATACATTTATACCTATTTGCTTTCCTGCTGAGCATCAAAGGAGAAGATCGAGACCACTCTCAGTGCAGTGAGTTAGTTTAGCTTAGCATAAAGACTGGAAACAGGGGAAACAGCTAGCCTGGCTCTGTCCAAACTAAGGTAAAAACAAACAAAACATCCACCTACCAGCCCCTCTAAAGCTCACAGATTAACACATCATATATTGTTTGTTTAATCCATACAAAGTGTAAAAATGACACAAAGGAGGGTTAGCTACAGGACTTTTGGTGCCTTCAAATGAAATTTGTGAGCTCGTATTTACAACATGGGAAGTCGTGCACAAGATGTGCTTGGCGTTCAAGTGGTTAAGTCATGAGAACACAGCTGCTAAGCAACGGCAATATTAACATTACTGTCGGCGTCTAGAAGCCACAGAGGCTAACAATTTAGCAACCTAGCAGGTGGGTATCATAATGCAGGAAATGCAAAGGTATAATCACAGAGGAGAAAGATGAGGCCGTTCGGAATATCAACATTTTCCTCAGACATATAACATTACGAAGAAAAACAACATATGACTAAAATTACAATATATACACTTATTATGCACCGAAAAATTAACTTCCATGGCCTCCGCCATTTCTGACAACGTCAACAAACACGTCACAAGTCATGAACTCGGAGCTTTCAGAAACTTTTCACTTACGAAGTCGTGAATACCACAAGAGGGGGACGTTCATATGGACTCAACTCGTAAACACGGTAAACACAACCCCATTTGAAGGCACCATTTCTTGTAGTTACCATGTTGTTGCCATGCAACCAATCAGCCAAGAAATAGTCCACAAAACAACAACTTGTCACTTTTACACTTTTTTTTGTTTCTTTTTTTACAGATTAAACAAACAGGATATAACATGATAAAGGTGCTAAATTCGATATCCAGAGCATTAATAAAGCATCAAACAACTATTGTCTACATAAAGATATAGAGGAGTAATCTCTACCTGAGCAGAGAAAGAAGTCACTCTCCCTCTGTGCTTTGTTGACATCGCCGGGCCGACTGTGTGTGCTTTTAGTGCATTTGAGCGTGCCCCACTGGCTAGCTCACCGCCGCCGCTCTCATATGGCGGAAACAGCTGATGACGGCGACGCCGCGGAAGTGTAGCACCCACCCTCCAGATCCCCCCTCAGGTAAACACGTTATCTTTGTGCACTGTTAGCGCTGTAAGCACTGTTAGCTGCGAGCCGTCAGCTCGCTGTCGCCATGTTGAGAGCTGTTGAGACTAAGCTAGAAAGCACCTTGCTGTTTATCACCTTTACTCAGTGAGCTTTAAGGCAGAGTCATGCTAGCTGTTTCCCTTTGTTTCCAGTCTTTGTGCTAAGCTAAGCTAACTGGCCACTGGTCCTAGCTTCATATTTAACATACAGATATGAGAGCGTTTTCAATCTTGTCATCTTTCTCAACAAGGAAATAAAGCGCATTTCCCAAAATGTTAAACTATTCCTTACACTCGTAACAAGACAACCTGGATAATGTAAGTCTCTTTCATTATTTCTCCCTCTATAGTGTTGCTCAAACTCACATTTTTCACCAAACAGAACATAAAGAATAATTTCACTTTGTACTGTAACCTTGATTTCTCCCCCCATCGGACCATAATCTGTTTCACATGCTGAGATTTTGATGAAGGAAAGAATTTGCCCTCAAGTCGTTTTCAGATCCTGTGTGGATTGTGTCAGCTGCAGACATTTGAGGAGAAAAAGAGGAAGGCTGGAGAAAGTAAACAGCGTCCTGAAAGCAGGTGGTACATTTAGTAAAAAAGCATCGCCTTCGTTACTGTTATTCTGATGAAAGAGGCGACTCCTAAATCCACAACATCAGACACGCAGCTCATCTCTGCCCTAATAAAGACAAACATAGAGGTTAGTCACAATTTAAGACGTCTATTCTCTATTTCCAGTTATTTATTGTCTTGACTTTTTAGTCATTTTGCCAAACCAAATTGTAATACCTAAGCACAATCTGACTGAATGCGTCGAATATATTTAGTTTGTCGTACATCCCAGTCAGAACTTTAGAAGACTTCACTTCTCTTGATTGACAAGTCAGTATGTATGATACTAGGGGGTCTCTAGTGTTTGTAAGGACTTGCATGTATACACTTTTCTTTATTTCTGTTTTTTAATCTTAACTTTTAGCCCAGAAAACAAAATGGGTGTTTTTGAACAATATTTGGAATTTTTATCAATTTCATTGATGATCCATGTAGTACTGTGGGTGCGTGTGAGGTGTGTGCGTGTGTGCTTGTTTGTGCAAAAGAAAACACCAAGTCTAAATTTTGATTATACTTTAATAAATATGGCTAAATTTAAATGAAAGATTTCACTAGGATAGAAAACATTTTCTTTTATTAATCTTAGATAGTTTGTGTTAATGCTTTTAAACAAGGTTGAGGTCTTGATTAATACATTCATTGTCACTGAAGAAGCCTTTTTTTTTCATTTCAACTACTTTTCTTTTTAAATATTCATTATTTCTGTTATTGTATGTGCCTGAATACATACGCTTGATTACCTCTGTGTGTGCTCATATGGGAGAGAGACAGAGTGTGTGTGAGAGATAACTGTTTATTGTACTTGTATTATAAAACTGTATGTAAATACTTTACCTCACGCTCATGGACTTTTGATAAAAAAAAGAAAACTGTACAAAAACGGCAGAGAATAGATCTATTTGGGATAAATCTTTGATTCGTAGGTCCCCTTGCGAAATTGCTTTTGTAAAGACTTCAGGCCAGGATATGTGCAATTTATTACGACACTAGATAGTGTGCACATTTAACGAGTCATGGTTTTTAGATGTGGTTTTATTTTCTGTTTGATTTGGTCAAAGACCAGCTAAGGAGGTTGTTTTCTCAAAGCACCATCATTAATCAGTACACAGAAAGCACAATTGATTATTTATTGCATTTTTACAGAGGAAGTCTCTTTTCTTTCCTCTTTGACTAATCTTCTGTTTTTGTGTTTTGTTTTGTTTTTTGCCACAGAAGAATCGAACAACTCCACCCCCGAGCTGTACAGATTGTGATAAATGTACATAAGACAAAAATCTAGTTCACCCTCGCATTTTTTTGTATGGAGAGATATTACTTGTGTGAAGAGAGTATTTCAAATTTGATTGAATATTTAGTAATATTGAAAATGAGATTGAACACAGTCAATGTGAAAATAAGTGCTGAGAAATATTATTCTTCTGTCTCTTTGGAATAAAAGTGTTGAGTATTAATAAAAAATAAGAAATCTCAAATTTATTTGTCTTCTTTTATTTTATCATTTATGTGTCCACAGGTTGGCAGCGAGCAACGGGACGTCTTTCATGTGTGACTTACCACCGGATTCGATTGTTATCAGGCCATGAAATAGGTGTTATCAGTCGCTACAAGCACCATAGATGTGGGTCATTAGGAGCCTTCTACGCCTACTACGTTGCAAAAGTGAAAGTGAAACCTAAAAGCAACACTTTCTAACATGATGTAAAACTGAATGAAACGTCACATTTTGAACACAAACAAAAAAGCTTCTTTAGGTTTAGGCAGCAAAACTACAACTTTAGGTTTAGGCAATGAAACTACAACTTCTTTAGATTTAGGCAGCAAAACTACAACTTCTTTAGGTTTAGGCAATGAAACTACAATTTCTTTAGGTTTAGGCAGCAAAACTACAACTTCTTTAAGTTTAGGCAACAAAAATACAACTTCTTTAAGTTTAGGCAACAAAACTACAACTTCTTTAGGTTTAGGCAACAAAACTACAACTTCTTTATGTTTTGGCAGCAAAACTTCAACTTCTTTAGGTTTAGGCAGCAAAAGTACAACTTCTTTAGGTTTCAGCAGCAAAACTACAACTTCTTTATGTTAAGGCAAAAAACTACCAGTTCTTTAGGTTTCGGCAGCAAAACTACAACTTCTTTAGGTTTAGGCAAAAAAACAAACAGTTAAGTTTAGGGAAAAACATCGTATTTTGGGTTAAAATAACTACGAACAACTACACATTGTTGGTTTCACACAGGATGTGAACTCTAGTCTCTTGGGTGAAAACCCTATGTTTTGTGTCCCATCCATTGTCCCCTACCTCCACCCCTCATGGGGTTTCACACTGTCTATACAGCGCCTGACTTCTGCTTCTGCTCCTATCATAATTACTACGGTCGCTAGAGGTCACCATCATGTTCTCTTATACCTTCTTTCAGCGATCTACCATGTGAATAGATGAGAAAACCTACTAGTGGGTGTAGAAGACCCCTATATTGACCCATATCTACAGGCCTTTTAGTGACTGATAACACCTATTTCAAAGCCTGACAACAGTCTAATCGGCTGACCCTACTTATATTTGACATTTATATGTGTACATGTAACCGATCATGTTATTATGTCCCATACAGCCAGTGGATCTGAGATAATGGTGAGTGCCATCTTCTGCTCTTTCATTGCATCTGTTGCTCTCATAAACATGGGAGATTGATGTTACTCATGTGGGATAAGTGCTTTTGTAGAGCAAAGAGGAAAATAAAGAGGCTTGAGAATAAAACGATAGGCAGAAGAAGAAAAAGAAAAAGAGAGATGTTGAGGGAAGGAAGAGGTGATGCAAACTGAACGCAGCAGAGATCAAAGCACCCCAAAAAACCTCACTCCCCCTCACTCCTCAGACTCTCTCTTTACTCTGAAAGCCTTGTCCAGCAACAGGAGTTATTTAAAGAAACCCGCAGGTTTGAAAATGTATACCGACGCCTTGTGTGTGTATGTGTATAGATGGTGGTGGGAGAATTTTAACATCTGCGGTCGTGGATGCTGACAGAAGGATGTGAGGCGGTAGAAATAATCCTTTAATCAGTTTTTTATCTCCTGCTTCTTAAAAACAAATCTTTACTATTTTCTCTCTGTGTGTTCATCTCTTATTCTCTCCTCACACCAACCCAACAACCTCAGGATGCATCGCAACACATGTAACTACTTCTTGACAATTAACTTGTTACCTAGCAACTGGCTCTTTTTCCAGAGATGGGGAGAGGGGTTGAGGAGGGGGAGAGAGAGAGAGAGAGAGAGAGAGAGAGAGAGAGAGAGAGAGAGAGAGATTTCTACAGTATTCCCACAGCATCTTAACTGGATTGGATGCAACAATGCATTGACAATACAATACCAAAATGGAAAGTACAGCCTGAGCTTAACGCCCACACATAGCAATGAAGGGGGGGGGGGGGGTTAGAGAAGAAGAAGAGACGGAGGGAGAGGAGGAGGAGGAGGGGTGGTTGATGTACAGATTATAGTTTGGAGAGAAAAAAAGGGGGATGAAACCCATGCAGAGGGAAACAAAAGAGCAACTGACAGGCGGCAAGTGTGCAGATGCAGGTTGAAAATGAGAGAAACACGCTGCAGTATGTGGTGTGGATGACAAGTGGAGTTGTAGAAGAAGAAGAGGAGAGAAACTGGTTGCTGTAGAAACACTTGGCAAAGTTTTAATGAAGGCATAAAGTTTGACGCCTGTGCCCACAACACACACACACACACACACACACACACACACACACACAAGATCACCATACGCAAACAAACAGTATAATTATGTTAGCAGATAATAGGCACCCCCTGCTGGGCCCATGAGGGCCGCTACTGACTTCAGCTGAGCAAAAAAAACAAAAGATCAAGCCTCCATGAATCAGTTGTAGTGTCACGTCTGTTTACGGCAGCAGGAGAGCACTGACACCCTGTGGCAACAACATGGCATCCTCCGGTCACTGTGTGTGTCGTCTTAGGACACGGTGCACAGGTACATTACATTTATGACTGGAGTTTAAGGCAGAGGTAAAGTAACAAAGCACAGTGGTGACAGTTGCTACTGGAAAATCAAGTTTTCATTGAGCATAGTCAGTCTGTAGATTAGTAGTCTAAGAGTAGGATAGCCTACATTTTTGTAGTTTATATGTTTTTGTATAGTTTTTAAAGAGTTACACCGACAATTCAATATCGCACTTCCATTAAGTTTGGGGACTCACAAGAATCAGATTTTTAAAAAAAATGGCAGCAGCAGCAGAGGACGAGATGTACTTAGTTTTTAGTGTGGTTCAAGCTTCAAAAAGTTGTTTTTTATTTATTAAAACTCATTAACGTCTTTCAATAGACCCTCTACACCTCGTCTTTCAAACTCAACAGCTCCCATGTAGACTTTCTGTAAAAACATTTTAAGTCTCAAGCACAACCTGTGATGGACGACGCGTCTCCACTTCCTCCCACTGTACAGATGTGAAAGCAAAATATCTTGAGATTTTGACGCCATTTGGAGCTAGAGTCCGTGCAGTAGTGATCGGGGAGTGGGGGGCTGGAGCCGCGGTATCGAGGTCCTGTCTGAACCAATCGCGAGCCGAGCAAGGCTACAGCTTGTCAGCGAGAGAGAATCACAGCTGTCAATCATGACGTCTCACCCCCTTTTTATAGCATCAAATAACTTCTTAAAAACCAAACTCATTAGTTATCAAACTTATAAATTAACACTTGAACATACATCAGCATGATAATAACTACCTAAAATAACAGAAACCAACTTTGGGAAAAATGTATTTGGTGTTTACTTTGAATTTTTAGTTACATGGAGGGGGCGGAGTTTATGACCTAAACCGCAGCCAGCCACCAGGTGGCGATCAGGATGTTTTGGCTTCACTTTTGGGGAGCTTTCACGTCGTCAATCTTTATTATATACAGTCTATGGTGACAACCCTGATGACATCTTTCTTTTTTTTTTTATTTTTTATTTTGTGCCCATTTAAGGGGGAGTCATGCCTTTAGCTTCCTGACGTCTCCTGTCACATTTTTTGTTCTGCTTTAATCACTGTTTGTATCTGGAGACCCAGGGTGCAATATTAACATAATAAATAACATATAATTAAATAAATAACCATATTAATAAATCCAGGCAAAATATGTAATGTAACCATGAAATTGTGAAACAAAACCATACTTCTTTTTTTTAATCAGCTCATTCTTTTTCTGCTTATTCTTACATTTGTCTTAATTTAACAGCCATTTCTCCAAACGACCATTTAATTTCATGAAGCCAATTTTTTTTTTTAGCAAAGTCTTCATGACAAACAGAGCCATGTGATTGGCTCTCCAACAGCCAAATATTTATTAAATTAATACTGAACACTGTTTGTTTATGTGCCAAAAAATGAAAAGCAGAAAAAGTACATCACGTGATAACAACTAAACTAAATGAGACGCAAGCCATTATCTGCTGAGGAAGGCCATGAGATGTGGTTGAAAGCAAACAACAACTGCTGTTTCCATTCTCAACGTTGAATCTTAAAACGGAAGCCCTGACAGGTAAGCGAGAATTTTATTTTATTTTTTTTCCGGTGATCCGTTTTCTAATTCTGATCTAAATTATTTTCTCTCCTGTGTTTATGACTTAAGAACAGGTGGAACTTTTTTTTTAGCCAGGATCATCTTTCCAAGTTCTTTTTTTTTTTTTATGTGAAACAGGTAAAAAAAAAAAATTACTCATTTTTTATGTCTAATAACAAATAATAATAAAAAAATTGTAAGCAGATTTTTTTAAGTTACTTTTTTTTTCCTTTTTTTTTTTTTTTTTTTACGTCTTACGGAAATCTACAGAAGCCCTGAAAGGCAAAAAAAAGTAACTTAAAAAAATCAGCCTAAAATAAAAAAAATGTCTACATGTTTTCAGACAGGAAAAAAAGTAACTTAGAAAAAACAGACTAAACGTTTTTTTTTTTTACTTGTTTCACAGAACTTAGAAAGATTATCCTGGTACAAAAAAAGCTCCACCTGTTCTTAACTTATAAACACAGGAGAGAAAATAATTTATATCAGACTTAGAAAATGGATCACCAGAAAAAAAAAAAAATCTTGCTTGCCGTTCAGGGCTTCCATATCTTAAAGCTTGAAGAAAATCCACATTTTAAGGATGTTGCTGTGCAGAAATAAGGTCTGGAACTGATTAAAGATGTAATATAACAATAATAATATACTATAGGAGTCTGTGTTTCTGTATGTGTCCTGACTTTAAACTCAATCTGACATTCAGAGCTGGACAATAAAATAGTGATAATCATAAAAAGAATTTATTAAAGATATGAGTTATTTAATGACTAATACAAACTTTAATCATCATCTCTGATCACAGAGTGTCTAATAATATGTCTATAATATGTTATTTTTTTACAAAAAATGAAAATCTATACAGTTAAAAGTTTGATATCATATTTCTGTGTTAACTTTCTCCTCCCCTCCATCATTGTGTGTCTCTCTCCCTCTGAACCAGCTTCACTCCCCCTCTGTTCAGGACTCTCACCCGTCTCCTCCTCACCACCCGGCTCTGGCTCCCCCTCGCTGGACTCGGCCTCCCCAGGGTCCCCGGTGTCCTCTTCGGGGTGTACCGGGCCAGACTCGCCACCTCTCCTCTCAGGCTCTGAGGCACCGGTACCCGGCCTCCGCCTCCAGCCTCCTCCTCCTCCTCCATCTCCCGGTAGCCGTGGTGACGGAGGAACGGTTCCAGCGTTGCTAGGCGATGAGAGAGCTCGCTGATGCGCCTGCGCAGTAGGGAGACTTCTCTGAACAGGTCGTTGACGGACTCAGACAGAGGGCGCACCCTGCAGGACGAACAGAGCAGGCTCACAGGTAATATCATATATAAATATACATATATATAAATATAACAACCGGGGAGAACACGGTGTTGTGACAGAGTGGCTGATTATAATTTGTTAAAATTAGTGGGGGAATTAATCATTGCATTTAAGTGTGCTCATTATAGGCTGCAACTCACTATTGTATACTTTAATATCACTTTCTAACTTTAGACAGGCTGCCGGATGAGTTAATGACATTAAAAAAATATATATTTGTTGAATGTTGTGATTGTTTTATATTATATATATTTTCATATTTAATTAGACCTTTTCACTTAACCGTTATACTTTCTGTAGAGAAAAACTCACCACATGCTCCATTTAGTACTAGAGCTTGTGATCAAATCACATCTTCTTCATCAGCAGATGTCCAGTTGTCATGGAGTTGAAGAAATTTCCATTTTTTTCTGAGCAAAATTCAGGACTTCTTGTCTATGTTGGCTTAAACGCTTACATTTGAAAATATAGGCGACAACTTGGTAACATATCGTATATAACATGTTGATGAAGGATCGATACACCTTTTGATGTTTTGTCAACTGATAGGGAGATCAAATTTACACAGAAATACCGTACTGACAAAAATACTTCTTTTGTTCACAGTTTAATTTTAAATATATTAATGAATATATTTTATATTAATATACTAATTTTATATCTATTTTAAATATATTAAAGCTGCAATGGGTAGAAATGGAGCAAATATGATTTAAAAAGTTATTTTTATGAAATGGTCACTGTATCGTGACAGTAGTTCATGAGACAGGTAATCTGAAAAAAAAAAAATAAAATCATATGCCTCTGTGTCCTCTGGTGCTCCTAATGGCATCTGCAAGATTTCCCTTACCGGAGGAAAACAACCAATCAGAGCTGCCGTCGCTGAGCAGCTGTCAATCACTCGCAAACTCCGATCAAACGGTCAAACTAGGCAGCACTGATCAAATATGAATCAATATTCTGTTACTGTAATGAATATTTATCTCCTCAAATGTTGTCAGAAACATCTTGTAGTGTACTGTTCAGCTGTAAAATGAGAAAGATTGGGACCCGGGAGCCATGTTGAGATCAGTTGAGGAAATACTAAGCACCGCCCACCAGCCGGAGCACAGCCAATAGGAACGCTCTCTCTCTGAAACGACCTGTGATTGGTCAAAGTCTCCTGTCACAGGCTACATTTTTTAAAGCCTGAAAACAGAGCCATGAGGAGGTGCAGAAGTCTATTTTTTTCTCAGAACACTTGAATTATAATATGCTGAAAGGTTATTATGGAACAATTGCCCAATGATGCAAAAAACATTCTGCCTACTGCAGGTTTAAGTCCAAAAATAAAATAAAATAAAAATCAGAAAATCAGAATCGACCTTTACTAACCCGTCATGTGTTAGTTGTGAGGTAGTAAACTCCTCCTCGGGTCATGAAAGTTTGTGTTTTTAGATTGTTTTATACATGTGAGTGAATTGTTTGTGTGTTTTTATGTTTACAAACCTGCTTGCCAGAAATTGCCCCATTAGGGAAGTATTGGAATTGAGTTTTGAGAATTAAATTAAATTAAATTAAATTAAATTGAATTGAATTGAATTGAATTAAATTAAATTAAATTAAATTAAATTAAATGTATTATTATGAGGTGCTAGAGGTGTTACAGTTACCTGGAGTAGTCAGGCAGCAGTGCGCTGGGCTCGGAGTGCAGTAGAGTTTTGATCTCACGGAAGATGCGTTTCCCCCATGCGTCTAAAACTCTGGTCACACTTCGCACTGAGGCCACATTCACACTGTCAGCTGAAACCAAAACATCACCCCATCAGGCTTCCATTTAAACAGAAACAGCCTGAATGAATCAGGCATATTACGGCCACACATGCCTTTTAATCAGTTTAAGATCCAGATATTCATCTCATCTCTGCAGAGTTTCTTAAATTGCTGCTTTTCATTCAGTTCATCAATAAATTCTCTTTTTAATCCTCAACTTCAAACGGTTTGTCCCCTCAGTGATTTACAGGCCTCATATCAAGATCAAACGTGGGGCTCGTGATTTACCTCCCTCTCTGTAGTTCCAGTACCCATAATCCAGTTCATTCTCCTCGCTGGCTGAACTGGCCCCAGTTGCCAAGGCAACCACCATCAGCAGCATCAACAGAGAGGGAGGGGCCATGACCAGCAGACAGACACGTCCCCCTTTAAGAAAAAAGAGAAAAACAAACCTCATGTGTTGTCTGTTGATAATGAACTTGTTGACATTTCTTTTTTCTTCTTTTGATGCAGAAAAGATGAAAATAAAACAGAAATAAATAAAAGAAGTGATGAAACACAGACAGGCTTCACGTGTCAGCAGCATGCAGATGTGCACACACATCTGTATGCTGTGGTGCAAGTAACGTAAGTGGGCTACATTTACTTAAGTCATAAGTAAGTACTAAAGTACAGCTTTCATATACTTCTACTTTTCCATTTTCTATTATACTTTTTTATTACTTTTATCTGACAACTTTAGTTACTTTGTAAGTAAAGTTTATGAGATATGAAGCATTTTTATAGCTGAATACAGATTTTCTCCACTTTTACCAACTACAACATTAAAATACTGTTTATACCTTTATGCATGTATAATATTAATACAATAATATAATAAATACAATAATTGAACACTGGCAGGGACTATTCTTCACTATTAATACTTTTACTTTTGATACTTTAACTACATTTACAACATTTTATATACTTTTACTTTTCTATTTTCTACTACTTATACTTTTTACTCTTTTTATTACTTTTATCTGACAACTTTAGTTACTTTGTAGATTAAGATTACATACAAAATGTGTAATAAATATGATAAGTTTATGAAATATGATGCATTTTTATAGCTGAATTTTCTCCAATTTTACCAACTACAACATTAAAATACTGTTTACACTTTAATGCATATATGATATTAATACAAAAATATTTACTTTTGTTATTTTATCTACATTTTGTTGCTATTACTTCTGTACTTTTATATTTCTCCTCTTTTATTCAAGAAAATGGTTTGAATACTTGTTCCACCACCTGCACAGGTAGAGAGGTGCCTTTAATTCTTTGAATTTTAAAGCCATCCATAAATCGATAAAACCCTGTGATTAGTAATTGAATCACAACTAGTCAACTAATCATAAAAAAATCCTTAAAAAAATGCACTTACTTTAACTGAGGGCCTGAAGAAAGCAGCTGTTTTGTCCTGTGACAGTCAGTGTGAGAGTGACCACAAGTCCAATCTGACAAAACAAAGGACGTGTTTTCATTTTTTTTACTCTAATCCCATGACTCCAGGTGCGAGAGGAAAAACAAGAGAGGAGGATAAAGCATGTGACCCAGAAAAAGAAGAGAGAAAAAAAGAAGAAAAAGCAGGATTGCATCCATATGATCGAGTCTGTGAATCATGCTGGACAATAATAAGCCGATGACTCATTGTTGAGGTATTTTAAATGATTTCAGGGGAATATGAATTTTGGAGGTCGATGAAAGGCGCAGTGAAAATTAGCCGAGCTGTAATCTGACACAGCTTGTTTCACATCTGGACAAACACATCAACAACTCTGAGTGAATTAAACCACAAACCCAGTGTCACTATGAGTGTGGTTTGTGTTGAAATAACTCTCAACTTTGCAGACTAACAGTTCACTGGTAGAAGCATCACAGGCTGGAAAAACAGAGCAAATGAGCCAAAACTCACAAGTTTGAGATGATGATGATGCTTCAGCTCTCAGCAGGAAGTCCCTCGCCGATCTTATTGAATACCAGATGCTCCTCTCGCCTCTCCTCTCTGTCACTGCCCCGGTCTTTTCTCCTTATTTCTTCCCCTCTGTCTCTCTCTCTCTCTCTGATTTCCTCTGATGCTCTCTCCTCCCTCGCCTCGCAGCTGTAATATAATGAGGAGGAGAGTGCTGCAGGTCCAGTGCTGAGTTTAAAAACTCCTTATTTGTGGAAGAGCTGTCGTATCTTTACACCCCAACTCACGCCCTCCTGCTCTCCCTCTGACACACACTATGACATCCAGCTGCTGCCAGATGTGTGGTTCATCCTCTGCTTTCAGATAAGTCTGATAATTAACCTCGTTTAAGTCTCATATTCCTCCCCCTGATGTGGAGCAGACAGGTATATGTGTGCCCAAGGCTGTAATCTCACTCTACTGAGGGATCCAGTTTCTCCTCAAAACTTGAGTTATGGACCTTTTTCATCTTTCGCCGCTTCTCACCGACTAACCTTTACCCTCTCAGAAGCAGCTCACAGCCTCTCAACATATTTGAAATAGTTTAGATCTACTGCACTACATTTATTTGACAGCTGTAGTTATTCTGATTAAGAGTTACCCACAAATATGTTCAGTGTATAACATATGATGCATTTTTATAGATTAAATACCCTGCAGTATATATAGTATAGCTCCTCTTCCACCAACTACAGCAATAAAATGCAGCTTAAAGGTCTTATTGATAACATTTTTAGGTAGACAAATATTTAAAAAAAATAAAAAAAATAATACATCTACAGAGCCTTTAGAAAGGTGCAAAATAAAAGTATGGCTTTCCCTGAAAAATATTATTATGATTGTGAATTAATCATTTTAAAAATTGTTGAAGTATAAAGTAGCAGAAAATGGAAATACTTAAATAAAGTGAAGTTTCTCAAAATTGTAGTACAGTACTTTAGTAAAGTTCCTAATTATTTCCACCACTGGAGACTTCAGGGGGATATTATACATTTAATCAACAACATTTTCAAGCAAATATGTTTTCTATATGCAACACTGACAGAAGTCTTCCCAGTAAATCTGGTTAAAAAGAACAATGTTGCCCTCTTCAAATGTAAATATGTAAAAATCAGACAATATCTAACAATGTGTTAAGTAAAGGATTTGTAGGAAAGATGGGTGATAAGAGATAAGATAAGATAAGATATTCCTTTATTAGTCCCACAGTGGGGAAATTTGCAGTGTACAGCAGCAAAGGGGATAGTGCAAAAAACAAGAAGCATCAGCTAACACAGTAAAAAAAAAAGAGCTAAACAAAGTGTAACAAAATATGAACCATATAAATAGAAGGAAATATAAAAATATGAGCAGTACATACAGTATTGACAATAAACAGACTATTAAAAGAATTGCACAAGTGGAAAAATGATATTGCACAGTGAGAATGA
The DNA here is from genome assembly GCA_916701655.1 of Sebastiscus albofasciatus. Taxonomy (NCBI): domain Eukaryota; kingdom Metazoa; phylum Chordata; class Actinopteri; order Perciformes; family Sebastidae; genus Sebastiscus; species Sebastiscus albofasciatus. The sequence continues at coordinate 103,767 of CAKAOI010050415.1, forward strand.
AATGAAATTCCACCTGAAACGTATTTCACAGTATGAATTACACCTGAGTAGTAATGATATTGCACAGTCAGTATACAATATAGTGCAGTTATTGTCAGTTTTTGGTGTGTAAGTGTAAGTGTAAGCAGTGCAGTGCTGTTTGGAGAGCAGGAGAGCAAGGAGAGCAGGAGACGGGTTATGAAATGAATCATTCTTTATTGACTGACATCCAGATGTTATTCCATCTCTCTCTGTCTGTTTTCATGCTGCAGATGAGGTGAGGTCAGAGTTGGCCGCTAATGCAGCCAAGAGAAGTCAAGTGTAGAGGCCGAGAGAGTAAGGAAGAGAGGAGGCGTAAAGATGGGAAAGAAAAACAGACAAACAAATGGGATTAAATGATAATAATAAACCGCTGCACTTCTTCAACATCTGCACACCTCTCCTGGCAGCCTCACAGTGATTTCAACAGAGAGTTACTGCTGTGAAGAAGCCACTACCATCAGACACAGCTGGTTCACATTAACAACAGGCAGTTTGTCACCTTCAGCTGAATTCCAGCCTCACACACACACACTGACACACAATACTCTCTCCCTCCCCGCTCGAGTCTTTCACTTCTTCTGTCTTTTACAAACCACATGATGAGGTGTGTGCTCGTGGCTCACAGTTTTGTTTCTCCAACACTGTCTCACTGTGGAGAAACGCCAACATTGCACGTCACTTCACAACCAGAGACTGACGTAACATAATAACGCAACCAAATATATTCCCTCTTAAGAGAATACAAAGAAAGTTAGGGGTCACATCTGTACAATTTTATTTCTATGTGGATGTATCCTCCGATGCTTTCAGGTTTTAATGTTAAATGTCTTCAAACAGAGCTGTAAATGCTCTTTTCATTAGACTTTAGTCCCCAATGATTCTCCAAATAGACGGGACATTTTGAGGAAGTGGTTTAGCCAGAAATAGGAAACCCAACGCTGCAGTTTATGTACCAAGACAAACTGAAACACTCAATAGATGCGTGGAACAACCTCAACGAAGAAGACCAGAAACTTCCCCGCAAAAACCCCAAACATCACAACATGGAAGCTCAACAAGTTTGGCATCTTTCTTCCATGTCGACCTGGATATTTGTCTTTTTCTTCCTGCCTGCTTGCTCAGGAATGGACGCACCAAGTAAGCCTTCCAAACTATATTTTGACTTCTTGGTAAAAAACAACTTTGTGGATGAAAATCTTCAATTATTTTCTGTCAAAAAAGTTTAGATATGTGTTTCTTTATCATATCAACTCTAAATCTAGTGATTATCCTCATTGCCAATCTATTCCTTTCCTATTTTTGAGGAGTTGTTTCATCTATAAATGTCAAAAAAATGTGTCATGGTTTCCCAAAAGCCAAGGTGAAATGTTCAAACTGCTTCATTTTACGACCAAAACCCAAAACGATTTTGTTTATAATGATATAAAAGAGAGAAAAACAGCAAATTGACACACTTCAGAAGCTGGAACCCGACAGTGTTTGATGTTTTTGCTTAATAATTGATCAACTACTTAATTAATCGACTAATCATTTCAGCTCTCTATGTTATGTCCTCTCACAGAACTCAGCCTGCAAAGCACCGTCTTTGTGGTCTTCGCAGGCAAAGACCTCGACATTAAGTGTGAGGTGATGATCCCAGCAAACGTAAGCGGCGGCGACTTGATGTGCTACGATCCTCTCCACCAACAGATATATACATATCAAATCTCTGAGACGACCGACAAGCCGCAAAATGTCGAAGTGACATTGAAGCTGAAAAACCTGACCAGTTCAGGAGAATACAGTTGTCAGTATAAAAGAGCCACAGTGTACTGGTTTCTTCGAGTGGGAAGTGAGTATGAACGAAGAGAATGAAAAATTAAACTGAAATAGATTTTTTAGGGAAGTGAAGTGAATCAATTACCAGATTTTATAAATTTTTCAGCTCAGTCTTTGTATGAGATCTTTAAAGTGGATGTGATGACGAGGTCTCACTGTAAAAGACTGTCCTCTACCTTTTCCACTGTTGTACGGTGAAGACTCATTGGACGTGGTGCAAGTCTCAAAGCACTGTGGGATATCATATAGGACTCAAGATCACGTGAGACTGACCACTGCCGTGAAACAACGTGTTCTCATCTCAACTCGTCACATACCGTCGCTTGGCTTGGCGATACGCCCCTTTACTACGTTTGTAAAGTGAAAATGTGACTTGACGTTGTGAACACGGGACACGAACGAACAGCTGATTGGAATGTGGAAGTGAAACTTAATGCACGGGACAGCGGTCTCCTGGATGAAAGACCTGTGTTTAACCACCTCCCCTGTGTGCGTCTCTTTCGCTCTTTAAAACTACGTCACCGCACTCCTGGCGCACTTTCTCTGAGCGTTTACTGTTACCACGAATGCGTTTACAGTTAATAGAATGCCTTGTGCGTTTCAAAGGGTGCCTTGTGCGTCGGTATCACACGCCAACCTTCAATAGTTTTGTGTCCCTTCAGATTTAAGGAATCCATTGGTACCAACCATGTCACACTAGCGTTAGCGTTAGCGTTATTTAGCGTCCTTCGCTAAATAACACTCCAAACTTACGCTAAATTTTGGCTAGGAAAAACTGGTGTGGCCATTTTCAAAGGGGTCCCTTGACCTCTGACCTCAAGATATGTGAATGAAAATGGGTTCTATGGGTACCCACGAGTCTCCCCATTACAGACATGCCCACTTTATGATAAACACATACAGTTTGGGGCAAGTCATAGTCAAGTCAGCACACTGACACACTGACAGCTGTTGTTGCCTGTTGGGCTGCAGTTTGCCACGTTATGATTTGAGTATATATGTTTTATGCTAAATGCAGTACCTGTGAGGGTTTCTGGACAATATCTGTCAATGTTTTGTGTTGTTACTTGATTTCCAGTAATAAATATATACATACATTTGCATAAAACAAGCATATTTGTCCACTCCCATGTTGATAAGAGTATTAAATACATGACAAATCTCCCTATAAGGTATATTTGAACAGATAAAAAATGTGTGAATAATTTGCGATTAATCACGATTAAATATTTTAATCGATTGACACCCCTCGTCTAAAGCCATTAGTGGACTATAATACTGATGCTGACAGTGTATTCAGTTTATATTGAAATATATAAAAAGTCCATTCATCTTAAATATTTTTAGCCTGTGGATCACTCGCTCGACAGATGATGATCTATTTATGAAACATTCCTTGCGCAGACTGACATTGAATTGTGGGTGTCTTCTTCCAGGTGAAAGCAACATGAAGTTGGAAGTAGTGCGGGATTACACAGAATCCAGCATACTCGGCGCCTTCACTGTTGTGCTGCTGGTTTTCAGTGTGGTCGGCTCATTGTATGTCTTCAGAGGAAATGGGGTAAGATGGGCCCTGCTCAGACGTTAAGAAACAGCATGTTGCAACGTCAGAACATTGTTTTGTTACTGACAGGCAGTGTTGTTGATGAGTTTCTGAAGCTCCAGATGAAGTTGAGCTTTTTTTAAATATTCAAATTATATTTAGTCACAGAATTAATTTGCAACTATTTGATGGCTGTCATCAAGCCTCTTCTTAAAATAGAGCAGCCTTGAATCATCTAAACCCAAATCAAACCTACCTTTTGAAAGTAAGATTATTGAAACTGTTGTGTACCAGCAACTAAATAACTTCTTAAACTCAAAGGATTAATTAATTTATTAATAGCTTGTAACTAATTAAATAAATAGACAGACTGTAAAACTAGGTTGGACAGGAGTCCTATCTACAGGACAGGAACTACTTTGTCTTACTCAAAAACACAACTGTGACTGTGGTGTTTTCATATGGTTCGAGTCTAAAGGCAAACTATGTCCTGCTATAATCCAGATTATTAGATGCAAATCATTAAATTACAGTCACAAGACACAAAACTAGAGACGCAGCTTGGATGCCCTTATGAAAAAGTAATATACTTCAAGTTTATTTTATGAAGTATACTTAAGTAAAGTTCAAGTATATTTCCCCCAAGTATACTTTTTTGTAGTAAGAATAGTAATATCAATGTACTAGTAGTAAACTTGTAAGTGTACTACTTCAATACTTCTTAGGACTAAATTGGCCCACTTTTTTAGTTTATTAAAGTATACTTTTAAGTGTACTTTAAGTTTAAGAATAGTAAACTTTAGTACACAACTAGTTTACATCTAAACTGTATTTTGTACTGCAACTATACTATGAATTATACTGCAAGTGTTAGTTTAATAGTTATCTACTTGTCGCCCGCTTTTTAGTTAATGAAAGTATGTTTAAAGTATTCGCAGTAAACTATTAGTTGAATAGTTTTTATACTTCAAGTATACTTGTATATACCTGGAGCCCACTTTTTAGTCTATGAACTACTACTACTTTAACATATAGTACTTAGCCAATGATTTATGTATTACATAAAGAGACTTGCTCCTTTTGTTATTTGACTTGATGTTTTGTGATTAAAATACATAATTAAATTAGGTTTTTTTTCTCATGCCTCCACGGTGAACGGATAATCCAAAAACATAGAAAATTTGTGATGAATTTAAGTAAATTCATATCAAAACATCCGTTTACAAAGCCAAGCATGCCGTTGCCATGGCATTATAAGCCAAGTATACTTAGACTTTTCTGTATACTTGTCAGTATAAGCAAAGTATACTTAAGTATATATCTGATAAGTACATAAAAAGTAAACTGAAAGTATAGCCTCTTATTTTAAGTTTAAAATAATTATACTAATAGCACACTTGAATAAACTTCTATTTGGTAAGGTCGTGTTTTATTCTAGTTTGTTTGTTATCCAGTTTTTGTTACTAATGCTTCTTTTGATGCATTAAATTATCTATTCTTTAGAAAGATCACATCACTGGAAGTGGCGACACCGGAAGAAACAGAGAAGAAAGGACAGCGAGTGAGGTTGTGGAACACAACGTTAATGCAATAACAGCTCCGTCTACCTCTTTTTATGCTGTAAGCACCTTTCTACTCATCAGTATATACACACTGTACCATGTTATTTTTGTCCACCATCTTTCCTACATTCATATGTTCATTTTTATACTTCTTGGAAACTGATTTTCTCAGAGTCTTGAGCCTCGGCCCAGGTCCATTTATGATGAGCTGGACCTCTCAGCTGCCAACAGAGAGCCAGACCAAGCTGAACGCAAAAAAAAGGAACCCAAAAAAACGGTAAGTGTGAACTTCGGGTGCTTTGTCACGTTTTCTGTTATCAGTGGAAAACAATAAAACATGCAGTAGTTGCTGACCTGTCTTCTACTTCCTCCACAGATTGCACAAACCACACAAGACCAGGATGAAGGCGTATTTGAGTCTGTCTATGAGAATTTTTGAATCATTTAGAAACTTGTATTGACTCATTGTGATATTTATATCACTACCTGAAATGATCTCAGTTTGCTTTGCTGTGTCATTGTCCCCTGTTACCAGAAAGTTTTAGATCCTTTAAAAGTAAAAGTAACAAAAACACAATTAAAAAAATACTCTATTACATGTAAATTTGTGAAAAAAAAGTATCATCAGCAAATTATACTCAAAGAACAAAGTTAAAAGTACTCATTATGCAGGCACAATGGCTACTTATTTACTGTATAATTATAGGTTTGAAATATGAATCGGAAAAGTAATTAGTATCTATCGCTGTCAAATAAATGTAGGGAAGTAAAATGTACAATAATATAAAAAAGTGCAGTGTTTCCCTGAAGGCGAATTTGAGTCTGCCTATAAGAATTTTTTAATCATTTATAAGCTTGCATCAGACTAAAAGTACTCATTATGCAGGCGTAATGGCATCTATCAGTGTTGCCTTATAATGTATTATAATATTATTACGGATGCATTAACATTGCAATGTTGTAGCTACTTATTTACTGTATAATAATAGGTTTAAAATATGAATTTGAAAAGTAATTAGTATCTCTAGCTGTCAAATAAATATAATGGAGTAAAATGTACAATAATATAAAAAAGTGCAGTGTTTCCCTCTGAAATAAGATAAGATAAGATAAGATAAGATATTCCTTTATTAGTCCGGCAGTGGGGAAATTTGCAGTGTAGAGCAGCAAAGGGCATAGTGTAAAAAACATGATGCATCAGCTAACATAGTAAAAAAAGAGCTAAACAAAGTGTAACAAAATATTAACCATTTAAATAGAAGGAAGTATAAAAATAGGAGCAGTATATACAGTATTGACAATAAACAGACTATTAACAAAATGCAAAAATGTAGTGGAGTAAAAGTATAGAATAGCACAAGTAAAGTATCTCAGAGTTGTACTACAGAAATTGAAATAAATAATCTGCCACATGTCTTGACTGTGTCTTTTTGTATTCTTCTAACGTATCCCCTTATTTGGGCATTTCCGTCTGTGAGTCAGCATCACCCCGACCAATAGAATTGTGAGCTCTCGGATCAACCAGCCAATCACAACGCTCCTGACCAGTTGTACTTCCTGGTTTGGTTTGTTGTGTTGTTGTGCATCGATCATGGCTGCAGAGGGAGACTTTCTGGCGAGATACCGAGCCGTGTCCAACAAACTGAAGAAGTAAGGGGGTTGAGATACATTAATTCAACAATAATGATAATAATAATAGTGACAATAATGCTGCAGATCATGTATACAGCTAGCTAGAGCTAATAAGCTAGGTTATGCTAATAGTTAGCATGTCACTGTCATTACAGTCACATGACGTTATGTTAACCTTTGTGTGCTTGTAATGTAGTTTACAACGCAAATATCATGTTACTAGATGTTAATTGTTTAGTTCATGTTCATGAAAGTAGTAACTGATGTGTAACTATGTTGCTAAATAGCCAACAGTTCATTTGCAGCTAGCTACAGTCGCTAAACTAGCAATGCACACATTCATTCTACTGAACAGCTAGCTAGCTAACTGAAGACAAGGCAGCTTTATCTGTAGAGCACATTTCAGCAACAGGGCAATTCAAAGTGCTTTACATTCAAGAACATTAAGACAGTAAGACAGTTATAGATCATTATCTGGTTTAATAAAAGGCAGCAGCAAACAGGAAAGTCTTAAGCTTTGATTTAAAAGAACTCAGAGTTGGAGTTGGTCCTGCAGGTTTCTGGGAGCTTGTTCCAGATATTTGGTGCATACAAACTAAACCCTGCTTCTGCATGTTTAGTTCTGACTCTGGGGACACTAAGCAGACCTGATCCAGATGACCCAAGAGGTCTGGATGATTCAGAAAATAGCAGAAGATCAGAAATGTATTTTGGACCTAAACCATTTAGTGCTTTTTAAACCAGCAGCAGTATTTTGAATTGAAGTGTATTTACTATAGCTAGCTTGCTAATTTTTTTTATTTATTTTTTTTATTGAAGAAAATTGATTTACAAACATTAAGGCATTGTAATCTAAACTCAATATGTCTAACATACAGGGCACAATTGGATAGGAAAGATAACTTAAATTATAAAAAATAATATAATAATAAAAATAAAAGAGGGTAGAAAATAATTCAAGGAACAAAAAAGAAATGCATAAACAAATAACTAAATAAGACTGCACTCTTCCATAGTAGCTCATCATATATGTTCAGTTCTTCATAAGTTCTGAGGAGAGACTTTGCATGTTGTCCTTTCATTAGTCTTAAAGCACTGAGATGATTGTCCACAAGGTCCCTTTAGAAAATGGAAAATAGGGTTTCATTTTCCTCCATTTGGATGCATGGATGAAAACATTTGCCAGCAGTATCAGATTGTTCAATATCAAGTCACTCTTAATGTCCTTCATGTTAATACCAAACACAATATTTTCTCTTGTGAGAGGAGCAAGTAGTTAGATTTTGGTTGACAGCCAGTCCTGAAAATCTTCCCAGAATACCGCAGAATATATACAGTGGAAAAACAGATGGTTTGCTAATTAGCTAGCGTTAATTGTGATATTTTAGAACATTGAATATCGTATGTTTCCTTCTCGCAGACGTTTCCTGAGGAAGCCCAATGTAGCGGAGGCGAGTGAGCAGTTTGGTAAGTGCCTGTCGGTCTCTGCACAACCTAATGCTAACGTTACCTTTTACACCAATACGTCCAAATAAGAGCATACATTTAGTACACATGACATAACACCAAACTCCAACATTTCTCCTTGTTATTCTCCATATTAAAGATAGTATACAGTTTCTTCACAGTTTGCCTCACATGTATTTTCCTTGTTTTGTGTTTCAGGTCAGTTAGCCAAGGAGCTGAAGCAGCAGGACTGCCTTCAGTATGCTGCCTTCTGTAACCTGGCCATGGCTCGGTGAGTGGACACATATATATATCATACCTCACACCTTTTGCACCAGGTTGACTTAAACTACCTCAGTGTCTAACACAATACAAGATACAACATACAGTGATATTTTACACAATAGCCCACTTCCAAATTTGGGAAAGGCCCTTTTCAGTTTTCGCTCTCATGCACAAAGCATGGTCTATAAAGAAATGTTTTTTTCCAGTTTGTTGTGGAAAAACTTCACTATCTTGCACAGAGCACTGACCTCAACCTCATCCAACATCTTTGAGACTACTGCTTTAATGCCAACTGCGAGCCAGACCTCATCACCCGAGATCAGTGGCCGACCTCATTAATGTTCTTGTGGCCGAAAAGGAGCTAAAGCTCCAAATTTTATGGAAAGCTTTCCATGAAGTGTGTCGGCTGTTATAGCAACTTATAAATGCTCATGGCTTTGTAATGAGATGTTCAGCAGTCCATATACTGTATTGGTGTAATGTTCATGTGTTCATAGTTTCAGCCATGTACTGTACTTACGTAAAGTCCTACCTTCACATCATAAAAGATTCCTCAAGCAACTGCTGTTTTTTTTAAATGTCATTTGTGAGATGTTAATCACACTTTAGGGCTCGAACGGGACCACCAAAAATGTACTACATTATCTAATTAGCCCATTTGTGGGCCTTTCACACAGAAGCACCACTGTGCTCTGAAACCCATTATTCTCAATGGCTTGCGCAGCGCAACAACAACAGTTTGGGGAACCAAACGCAGTTCGCGGTGCAGCGCACTCTGGTGTGTGCTGAACCCAGTGGTGATCACAGTGCAAACCGCATGCTGTGTGAAAGACCCATAATGCTAAGTTCACACTATATTGTCGGCAAGTTCCCGTTGAAATGTTGCTCAAACGCTTGTTGACGTAGTTATGTCGTTAATAGCACCGGGGACTGGCTAACAGCATTTTTTAAAGATGGAACAGAACAGAGTGAAACAAAAGCATATGATTGGTTGACGCTCAACATTATTTGTAACGTGTCACACCCGTCACGCAGCGACAAGTGTTGGGCATCAGTTTGTAGCTTCATGTCACCGGCTTCTATTAAAAATTACTTGTAGACTGTTGCTGTGTCGCCTGTAGTGTGAACACAGCATCAAGCCAAAGGCCACCTATAACAAAGCGATCTAAAACCTAAGCATCATTTAAAAACAACCCCCTAAAACCGGAGGGTTTTATGAAATACTGACAGAATTGTCAGTCTCTGAAGCAGAAAGAAACATGAAATAAAAACCCTTTGAGAGCATAAGTAATTTGTCAGTTCTCCACCCACATGTCAGGCATGTCATATCATGCTTGTTATGAAGTTTTTGGATTCATGCTACTATGTTTTCAACTCGTTAAACACTGATTTGTCTAAATAGAGTGCTTCATGTTAACGATTCAGTAACCAGTTAGTCAGATCATCTCATGCAGTTCAGTGAGTGATGACTCCTCTCTAGTTATTCATGTCCCATACAATAAACCACCGCTGTGTGACATAGATGATGGTAATTAGCCCAGAGGGAGCCTGTATAATTCATAGTGATGACATGTTTACTGTTGACGTATTTGATGGTGCATCTGTTGTTGTTACACATCCTGAATGTCTTGACTGCAGGTGTGAGCAGACTCTTTTTAACGCTCCTGGTGAGGCTCTGGCGTTAACCGATGCAGCCCGCCTCTTCCTCACATCTGAGAAGGAGAATAGGGCGCTGCAGGCTCCGGGCTTTGATGAGCACCTTCAGGCTGCACTCAACTGCTACAGTTTTGCCATCAAGGTACGTAATGATTCCTAGTTTTTTTTAGTGCTTGAAGCAACATTTGTGCTCTGACTAGATTACAGGAGTTCATTCCTGTATTGTTTCCGAATTTTTATAGAGACTGTAAGATAATGCTGATGTACAAATGGCTTACAGGTGCACATTGAGATGAACCAGCCTGTGATGGCAGCCAGCCTGTGTCTAGAACTTGGCAACGCGCTCAAGGTAAAACTTTGGATCTGAGCTTCAAGCTGTCCTGAAAGATTCACTTTGATTTTAAATTGATATACTGTTATACAAATGACATGTTAATCTCCTCTTCTCCTCTGGTGTCAATAGGAGATGAACAGACCGGGAGAGGCTATTGTTCATTACCAGAGGGCTGCAGAGTTGCAAACACAGACACCAATTGAAGCTCTGCTGTCAATGGGAGAAATGGCCACGTGTAAAATTCTCACCCGTGAGTTCAGCCTGTCTATTTACATCTGATATGTAGCTGATGTGTGTTCGTATGTGCATATATGATTTGACTTGATTATCCGCATTTGAAGCTTGCATGTCTCTCTTGTTTTTGCAGGTGACTACGACGGTGCTTTGTCAGTGTTCACAGAGATGCAGCTGATGTGTCAGGAGAGAGGACTGCAGCTACCAGGCATCAGCACCCCTGTTGGTGAGGCTTTGCATTCATCTACAGGCTCTACCTGCTTAAAATAATCGGATGTATGAATGGATCCCCAGTGAGACAATTTTCTAAATGGAGGTTGAATACAATATATAAAAAACAAAAATGTAGAGATAAGAACATTTTAATGATGCGATCATAAGCTGAATGTTTAAACAAACTAAAGAACAGTAAACCAGGATCAACGTTTAAAGGCAGTGTCTCACTTTCTGCTTCAATATCATTGTTGCATTTTATTTGATTACAGAACAGTGTAATATTTGATTTCTCTTCTGTATCTTCAATTTCCTACAAAAGGTGCCTTTTTGGACATTGTGGCAAAATGTGAGATCTCCAGAGTACTACTGCTGATGTTGCTTGAGGTAAGCACCTTGAGTTTATATATAAAGACAAGACATTGTAAGAAAACCATCTATATCACAATATTTGTGTAACTGAAGTGGAAAATACGGCCTAAAACCGTGAAAGGCTCTCACTAGAGCCAGTGTTTGGTTAGTCTGTTCTGGGACATGGTGGACTCCGTGAAGAGGACCCGCTCCCTATGTAGATATGAAGGGCTCATTCTAAGCTAACGAAAACACAACAAGTGTTAGTTTCAGGTGATTATACCCTAATGAAAACATAGTTATGAATATTATATTCCATTTCTGCTAATAAATCCCCCAAAATGTTCCACACTGTTCCTTTAAAAAGTGGTTTGCCATCAGCCATGTATTGGTTGCCAATTTCTCAAACTAGTTGCCAATGGCAACCTGGCAACTCTCAGCCTGTCGAGTCCTGTAAACCAGTTCTGTATTTTTCCCTTCACTTATGGAAAGCTATATTTTAACAGGGTTTTATAGGTAGTTGTGATAAAACACTGCGTACCCAGTGCAAAGTATTTTTTTACTACACATACACAGCAACAAGAACACCTGCCAATACTTCAGTGTTAAACAGCCACAGTTACATTTCAAGCATTAAAAGAAGGAAACGCCTCCACATCAGCAACGCAACAGAAAATATTGTATTACCAATGCTAAGTATTGACAATACCGATTATTTATCCTACATCTGCACATCAGTTACTGAAGCAGCACTTTAACGTTGCTGTTTCCCTGTGCAGCCTCCGCCTCAGAAGTTGTTACCAGAGCATGCCCAGACCCTGGAGAGATACGCATGGGAGTCTTTTGACCCTCACAGCCAAGGTAAATGCACCTCAATAGTTATCTACTATTAGAGCAAAGAATGTATGATTTATATACGTTGTATTTTCACTGAGTATGCAGATCATGAATCCTTTGAGTGACATATATTTGAAGTATTGTAAACGTGGAACTTGTCCTCTCCTTCAGTGACCTTCCTGCCTGAGAATGTTTTCCTGCTCCTGCAGTCCGTAGTGGTGAGTTTCATCATCCACATCCACATACTTGTACAGTTCACAGGATTTCCGGATGCTTCCTGCCTCATACAGGAAAAATAATGGGGTTTGTCTTCCTTTAACAATGGAATGATTTTTTTCTATTAGCAGCATTCGCAGTGCTGTTAGTGTTTGTAGACTTGTCTTTTAATATGAAGCAATCAGTATTCACAGTTCTTGATTGATGTTTACTCACGACTTAAATAAAAGATTAGTTAAAGCAATTTGTTCTGGATGAACAGACTCTATCCACCGTATTGGCAGAGCTATAAATGAGCATAAACATTTACGAGACTCAGAGAACTTGTCAAGGTCATCTGAATCTGCAGTTATGGTTTTATTTGTGCTGCATATAACAGCAAATCTGTTTTGCAGATGGCTTGTCAGGAGAAAGACACAGAGTCCCTCAAGTCTCTTCAGACTGAGCTATGGTGAGCATTCAAAAATGTTAATTTCCATCATGTGATGGGGATTGAGCAGCACTTTTATTGCTTCTCTATCATCATTTTCCATATTGATTATGTTATTTTTCTCCCCTCAGGCCATTTCTGACTGCTGAGCAGAACCATCTTCTCCACCTGGTGGTTCAGGAGCGCATCACGCCGTCTGGCCAAGGCATTTAGTCAGTCCAGGTTTTACTCACTTCCTCTGGGAACGATACTTTATATAATGGAACATTCCTGTTTCTGACTGGGTCTGTTGTAAGGCCTGAGAAGTGTTGTTTTCGAAACCTCAATGTTGTAACTTGCACTCAGAGAGAAATGCTCGCAATACAAAACTTTGCCCTTATTAAGCAAAGTCAAACACATTTTAAAATCAGTGAAAATCCAATAGCATTTCCTAGTAGTTTGCTGTCCTTTTTCTGTAGGGTTTCTAATTAAAATTAAAATTTATGTGAATGACATCTTGTGTGCTCGCTACAGAACTGGACCAATTAATATATATTTATTATGCAACAGTGACTTGTTGCATTTACAGATAGTTTAACAGATGAAATGTGAAGGCTTTGTGGTATAATTTGTTTTATTAATAAATGATATGGCTTAAATTCCAATGTAATTACAAACAAAACCTTCTATTGCATAGTTTTGAATTATGGTGAAATGAAACACCATTGACCTCCATCCCTGGTTCACCTTGCATGTACTTTTCTTATGATAGCAGCCAACTACAGACAACAAAATCAAACATAGTTAAAAAAAACAAACACTCAATACAAAATGTTACAAAAATATAATGGTTACAATGTACATAGATTAAAAAAAAAAGGATACACTATACTTCAGTTGTAAAATGAGGATACATGATTAAAACTACTTGTACTGTATATTAAGGCTGGTCTTTCCTGATTGTTCAAGTACTGCAACAGGAATGTTGTAGTTTTGCCAACACGCCGTACCTTCACAGATACACTATTTTTTTTCACTTCTCGACTTCTGGAAACCTGACGTAGTAACGGTCAGCCTCACGACGGGATTATACAGGATGATGAGAAGTACTTTCATCTCACAGAGTACTTTAAAACTACTAAATCTCAAAAGGGCTTTTTATGCTTTTTTCCTCCCACATGACTCTTAAAGGAATAGTTTGACATTTTTGGGAAATGATTATCTTTCTTTCTTGTAGGGAGTTAGATAAGAAGATAGATACCACTCTCATTTCTGTGTGGTAAACATGAAGCTACCTACAGCGGTCGGTTAGCTTAGCTTAGCACAGAGACTGGAAATCGCTCTGTAAAAAAGGTAACAACATCCACAAACCAGCACCTCTCAAGCTCACTAACGTCTTGTTTGTTTCAATCAGCGCTTGGCCAACAAACAGTCCAGCTCATAGCCCCCCTAAAACCACATTTTGCCATTTTTACACTGTGGTTTTTGGCTACCTGTTTCCAGTCTTTATGCTAAGCTACCTGTCTGCTGGCAGTAGCTTCCTACTTAAAACACAGATATAACATCTATCCTCTTATCTACCTATCTGCAAGAAAGCGTATATATTTCTCAAAAAGTCAAACTATTCCTTTAAAGTACTAATGGACAAGGACAGCTCTCCAAACCTATATGTAACTAGCTTATAAAAGACAATTGATTTATTATGTACTTTATGGTTATACTGCTATGAAAGAAGCCCTTTTAAAGGTTGCGCCCTCCTAATCACAACCATCATGCTTTAGCTCATGAATAAAACATTGCCCTGCCCTCTTCTCTCTTTTAATCAAATAGAAATCTATGTAAGTAAAATTGTCAAGTTCCGCCCTTCATGTAATGTAAGCATGAGCTCCATTTCAATTTATAATATTCAAAATATAAACAAATGGCTCTAGTAAGCAATTGAACATTATCCCCTCCCCCCCATTTTTCTATAGCTGCAGATGTAGATCATCGATCTTTAGTTTTTTTTCTCTCCAATTTTTGAAACAAATCCTACTCTTTCATTTTTCCCAAATTCAAACTGGGAAACATGATCCCAGGCCTGCCCTCATTCCTTTTATCCTCTCACTCGCTCTTCTTCCGCAGGACGAGGTAGGTGATCGCTAAGATGAAGGTGAGGACAAAAGAGATCCAGGCCAGGACATAGGAGTGGCCGAACCCTCCCCCCGTTTTGTTGGCTTGAAGCTCGGCCGTGTAGATGGAGGCTGCTATCATTATACACAGGCCTGCAGGACAGAAAGGGGGAATAGTGTCACATATACACCCAGACAAGGCAATTAAGAAGTAATTATTTTTCCTATTACGAGACAGGGATCACGAACGAGGACGGTGCAGCAGACGGTTCAATCACAAAGAAATGAGAAACATGGCAGTTTCACCTTGCTAATTTCCCAATGATTATAAAGTCATGACAAGACATGTTAAAATCCCATTACTTGTACTTTCTGTAAGTACTGTTATGTACTAGTAGCAGTGCCAAACGTAATCCGTTATTAACCTGCTTTACTTAATTGTATTGTGACAGATATTATTGTAGTTCACAGAACTTCTGTCTACATAAGTACATTCAGTTTCAACCAAAATCTGTCACAGCATGAGATCTTTTTTATAGGATTATGTACTACACCTAATTCAGTGGTATGAATGTGACTTAACTTCATCATTTGGTTTTGAATACTGTAGTGAATATTGTAACTTAATGACAGATTTAAGGCTTTGATAACAATCATAATATTCTGCCCTTATTGCCAACCAATAATTAGTAATAGAGCTGAAAGGCGTGGTCGATTAACTGATTAGCCGATCGTGAGAAATGTCCTTGTCCCAGTCTTTGAAAATTTGCGTTTTAAAAAAAAGAATAAATCTGATTTATCGATAATGCAATTGTTCGTTGCAGCCCTTATCAGTATATTTACAAAAAAACTCTAGACAATAGCTTCACAGATGTTTGTACACTTCTCCACCTCTGTTGTACAAACAGCCTCTCACCTCTAAATATATATATATATATATATATATATAGGTTTCAGCCACATTTTAATGTTCTAGAAATGCCATCTCAGTGTGACATTTAAGACAGAGAGGCTGAAGTTTGAGAAGATGAATCCAAACACGTTAAACTCTACTGCAGTGATTTTCAGTCATGTGTCATTGAGGCCTGAGACGCTACAGATTAACAGGTCAAACCAGATGATTTTTGGGTTCAAGGGCAAAAACATTGTTTTTCATGCACTGGTCAATTTTGAGATTTTGGGCTATTTTGCTTCCATAACATGTCTTCTTTCAGACTAGTGTAAAGAAAACATCAAAAATACACATTCACGTGTTTATTTTACTATTTTGTCTATTATAGATTTCTCCTAACTTAACCTAAAGTTAGTATTAGATAATGCGTCATTTGCATATTAAATCATAAAATATCAGAAAACAAAAAATAATTGTCTTAATGCAAGTAATCAACTGGGAAAGTTTCTTAGTGATATCTATTAGTTAACATTTTATATCCCATTCACATGTAGTGTCTTGCAAAACATATGGAATTTTACAATACATATCTTTAAAGGCCGTTTTCTCAAAATTAGTTTTTTTTTTCTCAATCTCCACTTCAGTAGCACTTACACACACCAAATGTTCTAATTTCATTCCCATCTATGTTCTGAAGGTTTTTACAAAGGGGTTTATTCATATATCATTCATGGCCGGATTTATAGAACATTTTATTCCTAAAAAACATGGCGAAAATGGATTTATTATGGTTGTTGGAAGCATTTCATGATTTATCTTTGACTCTAAAATACATTTTCAGAAATATAGTGACGACCATCTCTGATGGTGACATAAATAATGGTGATATCTATTTGTTAAAACTTTGACCCTATTCACCTGCAGTGTCTCCCCTTAACCTGAAAACCTGTAGACTCTTGAACCTGGGTGGCACATGAGTGTAAATCACTGACCTTCTGCGTCGGTTTGTTTAACACTAACTTAATTTTTTTTACTCTGCTCTTCCTCGCCTCTGAGGGAAAGTTAATACATTTTAATATGTTGTACTGTTGGAAAGCTTATGCTCAGTCCTATCAAATTAAATGATTTACAGTTACACATTAGTCTAGAACAACTTTAAAGTCGAGCATTTAGTTCACATCCTCCATAGAAATGCACAAAGCTCAGCTACAGGAAGCAAGAAAACAAATCAATATTTCTTATAGCTGCAAGTCAGACTTTTGACTCCGGGTTACTTACAGGCGATAAGCTGTAAAATGCCGGTGAAGGTGAACCTCTGGCCTTTGGGCAGGGTGAACAGCTGAGCCACAAACACTACCAAGGCCAGAATGGCAAAAATGCAGGCCAGCACCGAGGTGGCCTGCACCGTCTGGAGATATTCTGCAACAGAAAGGACGACAAAACAGTCACACAGTCAGTGAAGGATTCACAATACAACACAGACACAAGGCCATGTTCACCTTGAAGCGCTGTTTAAATGTCATATCTGCTCTATTATTAACACTCACAATAATTACTGATAACAAACAATTTCTGACGAGTTACTTTCTAGATCTTAACACCTCAAGTCTCCAGTCAGATCAAGTCAACATGTGAACTTTACCTTCTGGGTAGTCTTTCAGGTTGGTGTAATGCCAGCCTGAGCTCGTCAACTCCCACCTGCCCCACAAGTCAGTTGTGACCGTATCAGTGATCCACCAGGCCTGAAGACACACAGGAAGATAAGTATGAACACAGAAATCAAGAATATCAAGGCACACACACAGTGGTTACATCACACGTAAAGAAATACTTAGTTTAGTTTTACTCATTAAATGGTTAAACTTATCTTTGCCCTATTCAGTGTCCCTTTATATGAGCTCTTATTAAGTTGAATGTTTGTTTTTTAAAAAATATTTCATAAGAGCTGGTGAAAGTCTGTCTGTAGATTTGCAACACTGGGTGGCAAAATACCAAAAAACATCTTTTGACTAGAGCTGCAACGATTAGTTGTCAACTATTGAATTAATCGCCAACTATTTTGATAATCAATTAATCTGTTTGAGTAGTTTTTTAAGAAAAAAAAAGTCAAAATTCTTTGATTCCAGCTTCTTAAATGTGAATATTTTCTGGTTTATTTTCTCCTCTATGACAGTAAACTGAATATCTTTGAGTTGTGGTCAAAACAAGACATTTGAGGACGTCATCTTGGGCTTTGGTTTGATTGACATTTTCTGACGTTTTATAGACCAAACAACTAATCGATTTATTGAGAAAATAATCGGCAGATTAATCGACAATGAATAATCGTTAGTTGCAGCCCATTTGATAAATACATAGGCCCACTGCTTGAGGAGTTTGAAAAAATCATGTAATTAACTTTATTTATAGAGCATTTATTAAAACAAAGTGCCTCACAGAGAGAAAATGGAATAAAATACCAAAGTGAATGATAAAATACATGAAGGACAAGATTAAAATAATGAAGAAATTCAATAAAATAAACAGGCAGCTCAGATAAAATCAGGATATGCTTTCTGATAAAAGTTTGTTTTAAGAAGAGTCTTAAAAGAAGTCATTGACTCAAACAGCCTTATGTAGAGCCTTTTGGTTGTCATTTATTAGCTCCTATAAAACCCTTTCTTCTTCCTCTGAGCACTATAGGGGAGTGTGTGTTTGCTAAATGAGAAAACAATAATAGACCAATAATAATCCACACTTACATTATCAATGGCGGCCACCAGAAGCAGGATAATGGTGGTAATGTGCAGAACAACGATTCCAGCGAGCATCAACATCGTTGCCTTCTGAAAACCGACAATGAGGGAAAGTTCAGTTCAGTTCTGTTCAGTTCAGACAACTTTATTTATCCCCAAAGGGGCAATTCATTTGTAGCATTCCCAGTCCATACATCCATACATACAACAGACAACCAATAATTAGTTAAGTCAAAGGAAACATATTAAAGGCATGGGACAGTTGGAGGGACAAGTTACAATAAGAACCATATAAATAGGATTATAGCAAGAAAAGCCAAAAAAATAAGAAACAATATATGAGAACAACATATCTTAAAGTTCCTTTAAATAACAGTCATTTAAAATGGGTATGGTCTGTGTTCAGCAGCTTAACAGCAGAAGGGATAAAGGACTTGGAGAAACGATTTGTCCTCCTTAAGGACACATTAAAACATCGGCCTGAAGGCATCAGAGAGAATTCAGCTGTTTTGCTTCCTCAGCCACCTGGGAAGGATGCACACACTTTATTTATTTTCCACTTATGTATGGTCAATTTTGAGATTTTGGGCTATTTTGCTTCCATAACATGTCTTCTTTCAGACTAGTGGAAAGAGAACATCCAAAATACACATTTAGGTGTTTATTTTACTACTTTGTCTATTTTAGTCTTTAGATTTCTCCTAACTTCACCTAAAGTTAGTATTAGATAATGCGTCATTTGCATATTAAATCATAAAATGTCAGAAAACTTATAACTTATAAAATAATTGTCTTAATGTGAGTAATCAACTGGGAAAGTTTCATAGTGATATATATTAGTTAACATTTTAAACCCCATTCACATGTAATGTTACATATGGAAAAATTTTTTCACACATTTTACAATACATATCTTTAAAGCCCATTTTCTCAAGATTAGTTTTTTTTCTCAATCTCCACTTCAGTATTACTTACACACACCAAATTTTCTAATTTAATTCCTATCTATGTTCTGACGGTTTTTACAGAGGGGTTTATTCATATGTCATTCATGACCTGATTTATAGAACATTTTATTCTTAAAAACATGGCGAAAATAGATTTATTATGGATGTTTAAAGCATTTTATGATTTATGATAAAAAGAGGAAAACCTTTAAAAACCTTTGACTCTCTCTGATGGTGGGATAAATAATGTAATGAGGAAAGCATCAGTTCACACACACAGATGTCCCAAATTAATAACAGTTACTCAAAACAGAATGACACAGAGGAGGAGAGCTGTTGCATGCAAGCCCAAACTCGCCCCAGAAGTCTCCCAGACAGACAGATCTGAGGATAACTGGCTGTCACACATAACCGGTTTCACAGGCTAAAGAACGCTTTTGTCCAGCAGTCCATCTTGTTGCTACATAATAATTAATGTGCTGCTAAAAGAAAAAAGTAAATCCAGAGGACAGATGGTAATTTTTTAATGGGTTATGTATGGTTTATTGTGATGTGTTTTGTTTTTTTGTCTGATGGGTCTTACTTGTCTGTCTGTCTGTGGTAACAGTATGTCTATTGTATGTGTACTTTTTCTCAAACTGAGCTGCCTATGGATGCAAAATGAATATCAGTGCAAACTGACAATAAAGTTGTATCGTATCGTATCGTATCTATAGTTTATCATGGAGATAATGATTTGCTATAGTCTGCATCTTATTGTATTGTATCATTTGCTATAGTCTGCATCGTATCATATCATATCATTTGCTATAGTCTGCATCGTATCGTATCGTATCTATAGTTTATCATAGAGATAATGATTTGCTATAGTCTGCATCGTATCTATCTTAAATGCTTTTTTCTTTTTTTCTTTAAACACGTTATTTTCTATAATAAGGCAGTTCAAACAAATTGCCATCCATTTGCAGCTCCCAGAAACGCTCCTCTGTTAGTTTAACGACTCTTTAGTCTGTTTCCGTCGACAAGAAAGGCGCATTTGTTTGGAGACGCTGTTTGGACATTCCCAAATGGGTGCCGCTCCGTTACACACACTGTAGGCCTTTACTACACAGTCACCTACTTTTGAAAAGAGCGCGAGAATACGACGACAGAAAACAATAATAAAACACACCTCTAACTTTATATACCCGAATATAAACACTGTCGACATGCTCATCCTCTTATGTAACTCATGAAAGAGTTTGTTGGAGTTGCGCGTTTCTTTAAAAATACTTTTTTTTGTGCGCTCAAGCTCAAGTCACACCCGCACAATCCTTCAAAACGCTGCTGGAAAAAAAAACTAAGTTAACTTTTCTGAACTCATCACAACAACAACAAAAAACCTCACAAATCATGCATTAGAGCATTTCACAGCTTATTGTACATAAAACAACTTCACAAAGTGTAAATAAACGTTACCTTAATGCGCTTTAACGCACGGGAGTTATTTGGGAATGTGAAACAGTGTAGACCCACCCAGCTTTGAATTCACAGCACACACATCACCCTGTTTTCCCTCTTCCATTCCCTCTCTTTCCTCTCACCAAGCCACACCCAGAAAGTTTCTTTTTTTTTCTCCCCCCTCTCAATGAAATGTCCAGACGAACCAAACAGCTTCAGGTTGTCCCCTTCAACTCCAAACGGTGCGTAAAGAGGATCATTTTAACACCTCTTTTATTCCTCCAATACCTCCCACACAGGCTGCTTCAGACTGATTCCTTTTGGTGAAATTTACCACTTGGGTGTCCCATCTTTGTAGCAAACTGGCCACAGCAGCTACAGCTGTGCTGTTTTTCCCCTATGAATAATTTTGGACACACATAAGCATGTCTTTTACCTGTGCTTTCACACACTTGCCGGTTCATTAAGCACATAAAATGACTTCTCGAAAGAGGGGTCGTTGAGAAGTGTTACAGACAGTAGTACCCCAGACACCACACTGTTAAGAATGTCCCAGTACAATAACAGTAAAGAACTGGCAGCAGGGTTGCCTTTATGTTACTGTAAAATTAACATTATTAGACTGTCGCTGAAATTTACAGCTTTGTACTTATTAATTTCACAGTATTTTACAGTTAATTTACTGTTTAAAGATACATTATATAGCTGTTTTTCACCTTTCTTTTACATTATCTTACTGATTTGTTTTAATGCACTATTTAGGTTGTATTTTTACATACATTTTAATAAACATTATTTTTTGCCTAGATGAATAGACTTAGCAGGTTACAGACTAGGAATAGTCACACTAAATACAATTAAAGGCACTCGTTAGGAAAAAGGCTATAATAGACTTGTTGACACTTTTCCCAAAATGTCTGTCTCTAGCTGCTACAAGCACAGAATGCAAACCATAACAACATGTGAGTGAAGAACAATAAAGCTAATTCACTGATTTTACAATCATGTACAATGTACAAGCCTCACATGAGCAGATCAGGTCCCAGAATTAAAATAATACTGCATGAAACTGTTACTGATGATCCTTTAGACAGTTGATCAGCAGTAAAGTGATGTTTTTTAAGAATGCATTATAGTTCAGTTAAAAAACGGCCTATGAGCGTAATTTAACAGGTTTTCTTTTGTATTAACAGTAAAGCACTGTTTTTAGCAATAACAGGTTAATACTGTTGACACCCTGCTGTAAATTAACAGAGATTGTTCACAGTGCACAGAGCATGTCTTTTACTTGTGCTTTCACACACTTACCGGTTCATTAAGCACATAAAATGACTTCTCCAAAGAGGGGATGTTAAGAAGTGATATAGACCGCAGAACCCCAGACACCTGGGACATCTTCATCTCTCCAACAGCAGTTGCATGTTTTGAAGCAAGTAAAAAGTTAAATAAAATGAATACTGGCTCATTAAGGTGCAGTTTCCCCCAGGGTTCATGAGTAGAGCTGCAATGATTAATAATTAATCAATTAGTTGTCAACTATTAGATTAATCGCCAACTATTTTGACAATCGATTAATCGGTTTGAGTCATTTTTTTAAGAAAGAAAATTCCAGCTTCTTAAATGTGAATATTTTCTGGTTTCTTTACTCCTCTATGACAGTAAACTGAATATCTTTAAGTTGTGGACAAAACAAGAGGATGTCATCTTGGGTTTTGGGAAACACTGATCGACATTTTTCACCATTTTCGGACATTTTATAGACCAAACAACTTATCGATTAATCAAGAAAATAATCGACAGATTAATCGTCAATGAAAATGATCGCTAGTTGCAGCCCTGTTCATAAAACATCCAAAATATACAGTGACATACATAAAAATGCAAACAAGAAACAAGTCGCATAACGTGGTGGCATCACATGTAAATATTTAGTTAACGTTTTGCAAATCTGCTGTGTCATGAAATGTTAGTCTTTAAAATAGTCTTTCCCCACTTCGTTGTTATTTCACACATATACAGTAGATACCAGTGGAGAAAGCACCATTCGTTGTGCTCTTAGATGAGCTCTTAATAATCCAATCCTGGGAAAACAAAATATAAAAATGTACTGACATTCAAATCCTGGGTATTTCCAAGTGGTTTAACAACACATGCAGTGGCCTGAGCTTCCACTGGAAATGTAATTCATTTAATACACCCTTTTCTGACATTTATAAACTCATAAGTTGACTGTAAGACATTTAGTTTTTCCTCTGGACTCCAGCCTCTGTTAAATGGGAACATAAAGGGTAGGTGTGAATAAGAAAGTTCAGTTACATTATCAATGCCGGCCACCAGAAACACGATGAAGTAAATTAACACACTAGACTCTCTCAGATAAAGAAAAACAGTCATAGTTTAACCACAAACTGTCATATTTTAAATAGATACTGTCAGATGGGTATTATTATTGGCTGTAGTCAAATAATAGCATGTTATTAGGGGATTACTTGGCAGACAGTGCATATCTAGTAAAGCCTTTTATCACCGGTCTCAGATGAGAGAAAGCTCGAGCAGTTATCTTCTTATTTCTACAAAGAAGCAGTTTATAAAAACAGTTAAAGAACATTTATGAATGAGTTTTTTTTCTAAAAGGCCTCAGCTCATGTCTGCCTCTGTCTTATCTCCCCACAGGCCGTGCATGGTCTCTCAGTGAAGACCACATGGACCGAGGAAGTCCTGATCCCAGCACTACAATGGCTGCTTTATCCTCCTGGAGGTGGGATGAGGATAGATACCATAATTGCTTCCTTTGCTCTTGTACCGACCACTCCCTCATTTGTTGACAGTACAGATTCACTCAGTAACCTGGAAACATATCAGGATTATGAATTATACTGACACTTTCCCACTCAGGTCATCTGTGGCCAGTAAAATAATACAGAGGCAAGATTCAGATGTCACTGCTGGAAGTACAATATGTACAGATACTATGATTTAAGTAAAACAGGAAGAGGGTTGTATTTTCTCTGTGGTTTGGCACAGATCTACACTGGAGGCTCCCCTCTGCTGCAGTCGTTTGTTAAGCATCATCAATGGATGAAACAATCTTTAGAGACTCGGGGCTATCTTTGAAAAACCCAGAAAGTCATTTAACAACACTTAACTGCTGTTCTGAATGTATTTCCAGAATCCTCATAAACCTTTTTCTCAAGTTTTTACTGTATTATCTAATCCGGGTAGCCAGAACATAACGTCTTTTCTCTTTTTTATTAAATTATGCACACCTTATTTTGCATGAAAATGTAAAATATTGGAATGAAACATCAATATATACCTAATATAACTGATAATAATTTTCCAAATTATGGTTCATGTTGTACAAATTGAGTATTTGAGTGTTTTATTCTATTTTAACTTCTATCCTAGCTTTTATTTTTAGCTTGTTTTTATTTTCTAATCTTTAATGTTTTAATGGTTTTAGGTTTTTATAACTGTTTTAATTATGTCTTAATGTTCTTTTGCACTTTGTTGCAATGTTCTTAAATGTTTATGTAAAGCACTTTGAATTGCCCTGTTGTTGAAATGAGCTATACAAATAAAGCTGCCTTGCCTTGCCTAAAGAGATATCTAGTTTCGGCTACCATCTTTGTTTGGATTAGGTAATAGCAATGGTGGAAGAAGTATTCACATCCTTTACTTAAAGGTGCTCCATACGATATCCAGAGCATTAATAAAGCATCAAACAACTATTTACTATTTAAAGATATAGAGGAGTAATGTCTACCTGAGCAGAGAATGAAGTCACGCTCCCTCTCTGTGTGTTGTAATCCGAGTTCCTCCTCACTTTGTTGACATAGCCAGGCCGACTACGCATGCCTTTTAGTGCATGTTAGTGCATGTGAGCGTGCCCAACTGGCCAGCTCACGGCCGCTGTTCTGCACTGCTCTCGGTTACAGTTGATGATGCTGTACCGACCGATGCCGCCATTGCTGAAGTGTAAAACCCACCCTCTGGTTCCCACTCAGGTTAACACTGTTATCTGTCAGCACTGTTGCTGTTATTTTCACAGTTAGTGCTGGTAGCACTGTTAGCTACGAGCTGCCGGCTCAGCTGTCGCCATGTTGGGAGCTGTGCGGAGGCAATAGAAATGCTCCCACACACATTTCTAGGCAACCAAAAAGGTTATAATTAATTTCCATGAACTGAAAACACACTGTGAAAGAGTTAAAGTTCTAAGACAAAAACAACTCCCAGATCGCACAACGTCATGGTAGCAACCTGTCAATCACAAGGTAGCCAGGCCCTAAAATATACCCTTCTTTATGGTCTTTTTGACTCTAAATGGGATCATAATTTACTAAATGAACATCATGTTGTATTGAAGAAGACTTGAAACTAGCGTTTGAGACCATAAACTCATGTTTACAATGTTTACTGAGGTAATAAATCAAGTGAGAAGTAGGCTCATTTTCTCATAGACTTCTATACAATCAGACTTCTTTTTGCAACCAGAGGAGTCGCCCCCTGCTGGCTGTTAGAAAGAATGCAAGTTTAAGGCACTTCAGCATTGGCTTCACTTTTCAGACCCAGAGGTGATCTATTATTGTATGTGACATTATTAGATTGTTAATACTGATGCATCAATGTGTGAGCAGCATTTTACTGTTGTAGCTGCTCGAGGTGGAGCCAGTTTAAACTACTTTATACAGGGCTGCGACTATTGATTACTTTTATTATGGATTAATCTGTTGTGGAAGTAACATAAAATGAAAATACTCACGTAAAGTAAATGTACCTCAAGTATTGTACTTGAGTAAATCCACTACTTGCCACCATTGGGCAACGGTGGCACAAATTTGGGGAAAAAAATAAATAAATAAATAAATTTCACCTCAATTGTTAAAAGACGTTTTGAGAATTCTGGATATACCATCAGGACAGCAATACATGATGTTTCAAAGATTGCCCTGGAATCATTTTTCAGAAAATTGGATGCTTAGCTTTGTGACCCGAATGTAATGGTGCTGGTGCAAACCGGGGCGAGGTTTTATTAAAGTCAAGCATCTGTGGCTCAGACCTATTGAAACCAAATATCTCTTTTAGAGTGAATACATTTCTCACACATTTCTCTGTTACATAACTTTGTGCAATGCTGACTGGGCGCTGATAGAGCTATTAGTGTAAGTCTCCCTTTTTATTATAGTATTGCTGAGATGAAAATCATTTGGAGGGCTGTATTATTGTCACGGGGTGGAGGAGCGGACAAGGGGAAGTATTTTCTCCTGGTAGTACCTCTGAATAGAAGTCAAAATTGAAACCATTATACCTGACCCCTGATGGGTTGTCGTATCCTCACAGTGAACGGTGAGTGGGTGCTTAGCAGTGCTGGTTCTCCTCATACGCCTGAGTCTGAGTCACTGGAGTTTTCTATTCCCGTCACAACATGTGGGCCTCTACAAAGTACAATCTAACAGCCATTGTGTAGTGGGTGTCCATTGGAAAGACATTATACCGAAGTAGCTGCTGCTGAAAAGACCTCCTGATATAAAACAGTGAAATGTTTCAGGAACACATGCTGACAATAATCTCATTTCGAACTTTGTTTGTTTTTTTGTTTTGTCTACAAAATGTATATTCAATCTTAAAGAAATTCCATATCAACATAGACATTTTAACAGGCTGTAAAATGAAAATCCACATTTTCACACCTTTTCAAAAGAGGCTTATATTACATTTTTCACCATGCTAGTGGCCTGGCTCTATGTAGGTCTGTCTGTTGGTCCACCTCTTTGGTCCGGACTAAAATATCTACAACTGCCTGATGGATTGCTATGAACTGTTGTACATACATTCACGTTTCCCCAATGATTTATCAAAATAACTTCGGTGATCCTCTGACTTTCATCTAGCGCCATCATCTGGTATAAACCAATACTTTAGTTTATGACTAATTACCTGCAAGAACTTATGACATTCCCATCAGGCTCAACTGTACTTTGTGTTTAGTGATAATTAGCAAATGTAAGCATGCTAAAGTGCTACACTAATATGGTGAAATGGTAAACATTATACCATACTTGCCAACCCTCACGATTTTCCCAGGAGACTCATGTGTTTCATTGCCCTCTCCCGGTTCCCTCCCGGGGTCACACTTCTCCCATTTTTCTCATGATTTTCACACCTTTTTTTCCTTTTAACTACTCAATCTGTTTCAATAACGACATAGAGTAGACCAAATGTTGTTTCCCAGCGGAAGAGAGCTGCTCGCGACTATTGATATAAATATGCTTTGCTCGACGCACATCACAGCATGCAGCGCCCGAGTTGGGCTTTGCTCGATGCAGCGAAAAGCCGCCGCGGTGCGGCACAAACCATTGGAAATAACGGGTTTCAGAGCGCAGTGGTGCCGTTGACGCGTTGTGCCTGAAATGGCCTTCAGTGAGCGAGAGAAGGAGAGAGAAA
The DNA here is from genome assembly GCA_916701655.1 of Sebastiscus albofasciatus. NCBI lineage: Eukaryota > Metazoa > Chordata > Actinopteri > Perciformes > Sebastidae > Sebastiscus > Sebastiscus albofasciatus. Next base: position 130,893 of record CAKAOI010050415.1, read on the forward strand.
TAGAGAGTATAAAGAGAAAGAAATACTCCAGCAGGGGCAAAAAATGAATGAATGAATAAAAACTGATGAATATAGTTAGTAGGGGCAAATTATTCAGTTTTCTTTCCTGAGAATTAAAAGTAAAATTCAAAGTAAGCCTATCTGACATGAAATTACTGTTGCAGTGTATTTATTATTTCTTTATTTTCATTCTTTAAAAGTCACCAGAATGCAGGAAACAAAGTTTGAAACAATTTTTTTTCTGGGTGGGAACCCCAGACCCCCCGCTTGGGTTTTCAAATCCTCCCTATTTTCTCGGCCTCACAGTTGCCAAGTTCACATTATACCTGCTTAGCATCAGCACGTTAGCAGTGTCGTGAGTATGTTAGCATGCCAATGATAGCGTTTAGCTCAAAGAACTGCTTCACAGAGATGCTAGCATGGCTGAACACTCTTGCAGAGACCACATGCAGCAACATTGTGCTGAAGTTGTTACGCAGCACACATCTTCCCACAACAAATCCTTGTCTCCTGCTCTCCCCAGCTCCCAACTCTGCCCAATTCCTTTTGAACTGTCAGCGCACATTCCCATAACATCCAATCGATTACCACAGCCTTCACTCTCAGCTTAAAAGTTCCAAAAGTCTGAGCTTTTCAGATTAATTTCAGAGACTCTCGTTGCCTCTGGACACTCAGGCTTACAGCTGGTCCTATTGAAAATCTGCAGCGACACAATAACTAAGAAACTCCCCCACAGACACATTTAGCCTCCACCTCATGACTCATACCTGCAGGACTTTCCCTTCGCCTTTCAGTCCTCCTTTTTTCCAAATGTTGGTCTAAAACTGATACTTTTTACCAATTTCTTCTTCGTCCAAACTATAATGTAGGACAGAAGATAAATCTGAAGATGTCTAACGGGGAAGAAAGCACATTTTTTTTTTCATACTTTCCTCTAATCCTTTTTTATTTTTTGTGAACTCCTCAATCTCATTTCATCAGGACCCCTAAGAACGATTCAGATTTAACCGGTAGCCAGCTGTGACTGGTGATGAGGGGTCTTATTGTATGCAGACATTGATTTGTTTAAAGGGTCACAAGCTAAAAAGGTTGGGAACCACTGATTAGGACTAAACTTTGTATCCAAGTAGCCACCTCCTCCTAGCACAAAACCACTCACCCCACAAGATGGTGCGGATCAGGAGTCTTCTTACCTCTTCTCCCCAACTTAGGAAATACCAGATGGACATTGTCTGTGAAAGAAAGAGGACATATTCATTCTTTAGCTACTCTCCAGTGGCTCCCTGTGGACTTGAAAATGGAAATGAATAACTGTTTTTTTGTTTACATTTTCATTTTTTTTTTATTGTTGTAGGTCTATGGTACGACGGTACGACGAGTATTAGGACCACATTGAGGCAAAAAAAAAAAAATCAGAGATTTCAACAATAAAGTCATAATATTAGGAGAACAAAGTCATAAGTTTACGAGAAAAAAGTTGTAATATTGTGAGAATAAAGTCATAAGTTTACGAGAAAAAAGTTGTAATATTGTGAGAATAAAGTCATAAGTTTACGAGAAAAAAAGTTGTAATATTGTGAGAATAAAGTCATAAGTTTACGAGAAAAATGTCATAATATTGTGAGAATAAAGTCAGAAGTTTACGAGAAAAAAGTCATAATATTATGAGAATAAAGTCAGAACTTTACGAGAAAAAAAATCGTAATATTGTGAGAATAAAGTCATAAGTTTACGAGAAAAAAAAATTGTAGTATTATTAGAATAAAGTCAGAAGATTATAAAGTATTAATTTTACGTGTTATTTTCTTTTTTTCGCGTAAAGTAATGACTTTATTCTCGTAATATGACTTTTTTCTCGTAAAGTAATGACTTTATTCTCGTAATATTATGACTTTTTTCTGGAAATCTCTGATTTTTTTCCCCTCAATGTGGCCCTAATACTCTGTAGTACTATAGACTATAAACTGTGTTACCTTCATCACAATGCTCAAATGTTTTGCGGCTACAGACAGATTTTTATATATATATATATGTTTTTTTTGCCTAAAATGTCTCTTTTGACAGTAAAGGTTGCTGACCCCTGGACTAAGTGTATAAACAAGTCTTCTCATTGAGCCTCACCATCTGTGCAGCTCTCTCATTGGTCCATCGTTGATGACTCTTAATTGCTCGCCCTCATGTTCAGGTGACGCCTGTTGTGCGCATGTGAGCAAAATGTCTTGCAAACAGAGAAGAGGTAAAATAACTTTGTTTTTATTTGTTGTAGCCGTTTATTTTTACACGTTTCAAGTAAGTCATTCGGTAAGTTTAGGACAGAAGAAGGAGGAAGAAGGTTTACCTGCAGTCCAGGAGTCACCAGCCACCAGGTGGGAGAGGATTAAACAGGATAACGACGCCCAGCAGAGACACCTGGTCGAACAGAGAAGAAGAGGCCCAGGTCTGCGCACATCCACCCGGCCAGGTCTAACTGAGCTTCGGCCTCAATCTGCTGTGTTTCCCGGAGAGCCAATCCCATATTTCAGAGCACCCACACTTGATGACAGCTCGTCCTGGACTGTTGGTGATATCAGGTCCTCCTCTTCAGACCCTGAAGATGGATATCAAGCAGATTTTACAGGTAAAAGCTACTCTGTGGATTTAACACGTCAAAGTATTACAGGTGTTTGAGATTAACGTTACTGCTGCAGAGTAAAAGAGATTTACTCTAAGGGTACTGTTAAGTATAATTTTGAGGTAATTGTAGGGTACTTATTTCCATTTTATGCTACTTTATACTTCTACTTATGACATTTTAGAGAGAAATATTGTTCTTTTACTTCACTACATTTATTGAAGTACTGTAGTTACTTTTCAAAATAAGATTTTACATACAAAACATGATCATTTTATAAAATATGGTCCATTGTTACAGATTAAACTACTAATAGTATATGGAGTAGTTACAATTCGCCCCACCTTGACCAACTACAACATTATGCTGCTTTCATATCAAAACTACTTCTGTACTTTAACTGCTGGACTTTCCCTTCTAATTGAGTATTTTTATACTATTCATTTACTTAAGTAAAAGTAGCAATGCCACTGTGCAGGTTTGCTTTGACATAGAGCAGCAGAAGGTAAATCTAATCCTAATCTCTTCTTTGTTTATGTGGTGTTCTTATATGTAGGTGTTCATGGAGTCCAGGGGAAGGTTATGGGCCCATCATTGGACTCCAGTCCACATTCCTCTGAGTGGCTGGCTATGAGGCCCTTGGTGCAGTGCGATGATAGTGTCATGACCTTCACTGCCTCTGGAGAGGAATTCAAACACCTGTTAGTGGACAGAGGTAAGACGTATGATGCTACTGATGACGGTGGCAGTGCTGTTTGCAGGCTCAGATGGATTATGCAAATGCAAGGAAGGGCATGTTGTTGCAGAGGATGCCTGCGTTTGTTGCATGAATATGCAAGGAGGCACACAGTTTCAATTCAGAAACGAAAGGCCTTCATTTTACATACTGTAGCAAGGAGAGTGAATTTAAAGCAAATTTACAAATGTTTAACATGCATGAGCCTGTTTTTTGCCCCCTATTTTATGCTGGAGAAAATGTTTGCAACAGCAGCAAAAGCTTTTATATAAAGGTCATTTGAAATTTACATGGAAAGATAAACCTTGTGATGGAAACCAATTAGAACTGCAACGGTTAATTGATTAGTTTTCAACTACTAAATTAATCACCAGCTATTTTACTAATCGATTAATTGGTTTGAGTAATTTTTTTTAAAGAAAAAAGTCAAAATTCTCTGATTCAAGCTTCTTAAATGTGAATATTTTCTGGTTTCTTTACTCCTTTTTGACAGGAAACTGAATATCTTTGAGTTGTGGACAAAACAAGACAATTGATGACGTCGTCTGGGGCTTTAGGAAACACTGATTGACATTTTTCACTATTTTCTGTCATTTTATAGACCAAACAACAAATCGATTAATCGAGAAAATAGCCAACAGATTAACTGACAATGAACATAATCGTTAGTTGCAGCCCTAAAACCAATACTGTACTATTGATCTTTCATAAAAATCAACTTGGGCTGCAAGTAACCCTTATTTTCATTTTCTATTAATCTGCTTTTCTCCCCAATTAGTTGATTATTCATTTATGCTGTAAAGTAATCAGAAATGCCCATCACAATTTCCCAGAGTCCTGAAATTGCTAGTTTTGTGCAACCAACAGTATTAAACATGATCTAAAATAAAGAAAATCAGCAAATCCTCACATGTTAGAAGCTGGAACCAGCCGATGTTTGGTGTTTAATCTCGATAAATGCTTAAACTTTAAGTTTCTGTGGATTGACTAATAGATTAATCTGATTGTTTCAGCAATAAAATTAGCTGTTCAACATTTTGTCTTTACAGAGGGAGCCTCTCCCATCTCCCCGTTCCAGTTACCTCCATACTGTGGTTACTCAGTGAGGACGTCCTGGAGTGACCTTGAGATGATGGTGCCTTATGATGCATGTTACATTACACAGGAGGTACCACCAGCAGCAGCAGCATTATATCTCCACCAGCAGTTATTCCCTGTGTCCTGTGTTCCTCACCACGTTGTTTGTCTCTCTGTCAGAATGGCAGTTATGTGCTGCCCATGTTGTGGTGGGGCAGCCCACTGAAGCTCTCCTGTCCGGTGCAGACGTCCACTCCGGTCCCCCCTCTCTCCCACTCTGCCCCCTCAGTCCTGTGCTCCTCCTACGGCATGGCGGTGCAGATACAAGGACAGGAGCAGGATATACAGATACTGGGAGTCATCGGTACGTTGGCTTTATTAGGGGATTCATCCTGAGTTGTTTGACAAATTGATTATCTGTTTTTGGTTACAACAACTTTAATTGTAGTGTTTTATGCTTTGTGTACATTAATAGTGCTACAGTATATAATTTCTTACAATGGAATCCACATGGATTACAACGTAAATCTTTTAATTAATTTGTCCATTTTATATGTAGAATTCCATTTTTATCTGAAAAATAATATATCATACTTTTAATAGATTTTATAGATTTAAATCTGATCTAAAGTTATCAATTTATTCATTTTTTTTGTCAGGTTTATTGCAGTTTTTTTAAAACGGCAGTTTTAGAATCACTGTATTTAAGTATGACTACTTTAAGGTCAACAAAACAAATAAAACAGTATTATATTCCTGGCAGCATGAAGGGGGCTTTGAAACTTCATTTTGGGAAATAAAACGGTCATGCTTTATTTTACGAGTCCACAATCAGATATGTAATCGGATACTATATGTAGATAAAACAGGCAAAGCTCTTAGACAGTTCTTTTAGCTAGAGATTAGTTCATTGTGTATTTATCATTTGTTGTTAATTTCCAGAGTAATTTCAGAATACACATAAATGTTAAAACCTATTCAAATAATATATAACTTTATTTAAATTTTATTATTCAGTTAGTAGTTAAATTGCATTGTTTTATTTAGATGGAGGAGTTATTTCAAATAATTTCCTCTGAAGTTTACAAAAACATTTAACTAAGCTCTTTCCCTGTAATTTGTGCTATTATACAGTTCTTTCAAGAGCACCTCCTAGAAAATTATGGTCTAATTAAAGCTGCAAGCAGCGATGAACGGGCCCTCGCCCACGCTGGCACGTCTGGGGAACACGCTGTCCACACTGCCAGGAATGTGGTGGAGGTATTATGATCCTTTTATTTAATTATTTATCTTGTTATCTTAAAAGCAGTCAAATCTAATGTACTGAGCCTGTAAGCTTATTAATAATTAATACATTTATTAGTTATGAAATTAAATTAATAAAAAATATCTACACCTATCTCCCTGAATCTGAACCATTATCGACTGAATGAGACTGACTACAAAAACGTGTATTCTGCTTTACAGTGAATGGAGGTTGGGGTCCGTTTGTCTCTGAAGAGTGTGCGTACCGCGTCCCCTCCCATCCTGGGGAGCTGGCCTTCTTCATCTCCTACGGCGCTCCGTGTATCACTAATGGAGTGAGCTATTTAAATTGAATGGATTATTGAAGTGGGCTGCTGCCTTGTACCAATAATATTTTTTATGTGATTCTATTTTTTCAGGATGGTCTTCATCTCCATCTCATATTAGATGACCAGGAATTCATTCTCTCCTGTCCAGTCAGTCCTCAGTTTCCCTACGTCCCCTCTCCTCCTCTTCCTCCTCCGTCGTCTCCTGTTGACCCTCAGCTTCCCTTTATCCCAGATCCTGTCAGCCCTGCACCCACCTCCCCCCCTCCTCCTCCTCCTCCTCCACCACCCCCTCCTCAACCTCCAACCCAGGAGCAGATTGCTCAGCTTCCTGACTTCTCCCACTACCCCTATCCTGGATTCCACTACCTGCAGCTTCCCCAGGTCTACCCTCCTGGCTCACAACCTGCCCGTCCCTCTCAACCCACTCCTGGCAGTCCTCCTGGACACCAGCAGCAGCAGCAGCAGTCCCTCTACCCCACGGGGCCTGGCAAGCTGCCCTACTCTCTTGGAGAGCACCCAAAATATCCATCCTCTCCTGACCAGCCTCCTGCGGTGGTGCAAGCCACATCCGCTCCAGATCTTAGCCCAGTGGAGGATAGTTCTCCCCATCAATTTTCCAAATTACCTGTTGGCCCTTTTGAATATGCATCTGGTGGGTATTACCCCTACATGCCGTTCTACTATCCTCCAGTGACACCAGCGCCAACCTCTGCAGCTAAAACTACTACTACTACAACTACTACTGTTCCTCCAGCTACCCACCCACCCAAACCTCCAGCAAACCATAATTACCCTCTGTATTATCTTCAGATACCTTACTATCCTGCACCCACTGCAGCACCAGTGACCCAAGCACCTGCTCCTCTCCCTCTCAGCCCACCATCGCCTCCTCCCTCTCCACCAAAACAACCTGTGGGTCCACAGTACCCCGTCGGTCCATTTTATCCCCCTGCTTCTTATAGCTCTTACTATCATTATGGACTATTTTCCTACCCTGGTCTGGAGGTGCAGCCTGCTTCCACTTCACATCCTACTATCGCTCCATCTTCCCCTCCTCCACCTCCTTCCACCACAACTACCACCACGGTGATGGTTCCCAAACAACCTGACAGTCCCAGCTATCCCTATGGCCAGTTTTACGCCCAAAGACCCATTTACTTCCCACCGCCGACACCTCCACCCCCTGCCAAAGAGAAAGGTGAAACTACTCCTCAGGAACCTCCGAAAAAAGTGGATGCACAAGCCATCTGCCCTTACTCTCACACCATGTGTAGCTACTACCCTTATCCCTATCATCCCTATTACCATCCTCTCTACCCGCCACACTACCGTCCGCCTTACCCCCCTGTGCCCCAGTATCCAGAGACTCAACCACCGACCACCACAACCACGACAACTCCCACCACTTCCACGACAACTCCCACCACTACAACTCCCACCACCACTACAAGTTCCACAGCTGGACTCACTCCACAGACGCCCCATCTCCAGTGTCTGATGGGGAGGATGGTTGTCTTCCTGCCTTTTGCTCACCCAGACTCCATCCAGGTCAGAGGTCAGTGTTCATGTAAACGTCAAAGAGCTCTTTGAGTTAGTAAGAAGTGTGGCTTTTCACCTTTTCAAAGAGAACCAAATATCCACCTTCAACAAAAAAGTTCTTCAAGGCCCCATTTAAAAAAAACTTTTAGCCATGCTAGCGACACGGCTCCAGCAATAACAATGTTAGTCTGTCTGTCGGTCCACCACTTCGGTTCAAATATCTCAACTATTTGGTGGACTGGATTCTGATGGTGTTTCATACAGACAGACACGGTGCCCAGAGGATGAATCCTAATAGATTTAGTGTTTCCCTGCTGGGCTTTTCTAGCCCCATCAGCAGTTTCTTATTTATCTATTGAAATATCTCAACATATACTAGATGGATTGGCACAAAATGTTATCTTTTTTTATCCTAATGACTTTGGTGATGCCTTGACTTCTCCTCTAGCGCCACCACTATGACAACATTTCAATTCGTTTAATACTTTGGTTTGTGATTGAATACTGAAATAACTCATGAAATCCCCATCAGCCATGTGCCGTCCTCCTTTTTTTTTTTTTTTACGCCTCCGGCCTTCCCCTAGTAACCCTGTGTTTAACGTCACAAAGCTATGAATGAGTTATGAAGTCGGCAGAAATGCGGACTCACAGAAACTTCATAAAGGGCTCAAAATGTCTGCGAGAAAGCCCTCATGCACTTGACTAGTTGCACTTGTTTGACAGTGGGACAGCCTTAAACCCTCACAAACTTTGCGGGAACGCGCCTCAAAGTCCGTGCGTGTGGACATTGGGATTGGGTCATTAAACCTGCTTGCCTTCAGCATAATAACATTGTCACAAGCAAGCTGATGTTAGCTTTTAGCTCTAAGTGCTGCTGTGCAGACTCCCAGAGATAGACACAGTAAGAATAAATGCAGTGTCCATACACATATTCTATACATTTGTATTCTCTTTTGGAGAGGAAGTGTTCATGTAGAAACTAATGTTTTAATTCCTTTGTGTATTTTTTTTTTTTTTAACTGACTGCAGAACCTAGAAGTTGTAATGTTGACTTGTTTTTTTATTTTATCCAATCATCTGAGAGTGAAAGTGCATTAATCTTAATACAATATATGTCGCTGGTCCCAGATCAGCTCCCATACAGATATCGACAATTTCTTAGCTTGCTCACACCCCACCAGTATACCTAGCTTTTACTTCTAAAATTAAAGTATATTAAGTGTGTTACAGATATCGAATATCTAACAATCTTTGTTTCTGACACCAGACCAAATGAAGACATGGCTGTTCATCTCCGGTGTGTCTCCACTGTGTGGCTACATGCTGCAGATGGCCGAGGGTTCCGGGGTGATCCTTCACTCTCCTCTGCCCGCCTGCCACAGCCAGCCACGGGTGAGATCTTCCATAATGCCTCGTCACTGCCTGCAAATGTGTCTTCTTCATATAACAGTTTAGTTCTGAAATTGTTGGAACGCTCAAAAATACAAAAAAAATATTTTTAAATTTGAAGTCCCCATGTAATGGCATTGTGTGAGCCTTTTAAATCAGGATATACAGTAACATACGTTTCAAAGAAGTTCTTGGCCACCATTAAGTGTTAATGACAGGTTTGATCAAAACCTCTCAACTTGGTAGGAAAAGAAAGAATCTTACAATACTCACTTTATTTACTCGCTTTATTAACAACGTGTAGACCCTTTGATGAAGGTCTGAGTACTGAAGTTTATGGATTTTGGTCCAAATAAAAATATTGTACACATTGTTAATACCAAAAGACTCTGATTTACAGTGACTAATCAGTACTATCATATAAACAAAACAATAAAAACAAATATATTTAATTTAGGTGTTGAGATGTATGGTAGTTTTTGAAAAAATAGACATAAAAAAAACATTTATTCATGGAAATAAATCATGAACCACAGAGGGCCTATATAGACGATGAAGCTTGTTGATAAAGTAAAAATTATTGAATAATTGTGAAAGAAATTTCGTAACTTGAATTTAACCACTGTGTTTGCAGGATTATTTTAATCCATTTTTAAAATTTTAATTCATCAAGTAAGGCGATCTCTTGCCTTGTCCTTTCCTAATGTGGACACATAGGGGATGTGATTATACCCAACAAAACAAAAGGTTAAATGCTAATTTAACATGCCAGAATTAAATCCCCCTTTCAATATCATGGATGGCGCCACTTGACCAGGCCAACACACTTATATTCATCAATATAAACTTCAAGATTTAACAGAAAATAATCTCAAAATGCAATTATACAACATAAAAATAAATGGGCTGCAGTATATGCCTACTTGTCAGACAAAGAAAACAGTCTGCTTTGGTGACGGATTACTGTCTTCTTTTTCTACTTTCCTGTGGAGGGTTATCTGCGGCGTGTTGCCCCTCTTTTAGCCACATCTCTGCAAATGTCCGGGCAGGGAAGGAGGCAACCCCTGGTCCATTTACTGAGATGAACAGCTGACTGTTGACTAGACGCGGTGTCATCTCTATTGTCACACAAGCACAAGTGCTGACATTTACGATTTTATTGTTGTTTGCTCTATAGACTGTTCTCATGTTGCAGCGCTTTACTTGGATATATTTTTATTTGAGGTATTTTATATGCGTCTATTGGTGAAGTAGCATTAATCACTATGAGGGAGTAAATATATTGTCCCCACCGGAAATGAAAAAAATTAGCAGAGGCAGGGATTTATAGACCATCCCCCCCCCGGCAGTGTGTGTATACAGTATATGTACATTAGTACAGAGCGAGACAAAACACTTAAAAGGCCTCAATGCAGTCCAATATAATGACACCACAAAGTACAAAATTATCTTGGATTGCTGACGCTGGTGGTTTGGACCACTTGGGTTGTCACTACAGGGATTTATGACACCCGTCCTGCTTGTGTATAGAACAGACAAGCAGTTTTTCCCAGTCAGCAGCTCTGCTCATATTTACGATTAGTCCCATATGGACTATATGCAGCATTTGCTCTGCATGCATGTGTACTGGGTGGAGTTTTTTTATGTCCTGTGCAACCCAACTGGTAAAAATTCTGTTTTATTGTGAGTTAAGCTCAACTTGCAGTCTCTATTTTTAAATACCGTAGCTGGAAACCTTGCGTGGTGGTTCATACTGACTTCATTGATCTCTCTTTCGCTTTAGACTCCCACGACCATTTCCTTACCTCTGAGGTTTTGGGACCTTTCCATGGCGCAGTACAGGGCTCTGGACCTGCAATGCATGTATCAAACGACCCCTGAAACTCCTGCACCAGTTACCCCACCAGTGTCCACTACCACACCCAGCACCACCGAGGGCACGGTCAGCCCTGCTGTTGTCCCAAAGCCTAAAGTCTTCTGCACCTCCCATCAGATGACTGTGGGGCTCCCCTCTGGTCCTTCCTCTGCAATTGTTGTTAAAGGTGTGTGTATGTTCCAGATGCATATGGTTACCATCAGCTCTGCATGAGTTGAATTTTAGCATGGTTCAGGGGGGCTGCTCTGGGGTACAGTTGAATGGGGGGTGGGGGAAAAGGTAGGCTTGTTTTTTTTTTTTTGACTGGGCTGCTCTTAAACTCTGTGCCTTGCCATGCTGAGAGCTATAATCGTGCTATTTAAAGCCTACACAAAAATAACTTATTGTATGTTTCCACATGTACTTTTGCAGACATCAAAGGGAACCAGATGAACCTCCAGGATGCCCCAAAGCACTGTGGGTATTCTGCAAGAAAAGGCAAAGATGGCAAAATACGCTTGAGTCTCCAGTTACACTCACGCTGCCACATGAGTGTGCAGGCAAGTATTGACTCAGATTTCACACTGAGCACATGACCTTTTGTATAATTGACCATTTGCTGTACCCATTAACTCTTGTATAAACATTTTCTCTGAAAGGGTAAAATGTACATCATCACTGTCGTCTACATGACAGTAAGTGGGAGACGGGAGGCTCAGTTGTCCTGTCCGGTTGTCGTCCCAGGGTCTGGACAAGGTAAATGGATTTTATGTTTACACCTCAGAAAGGCTATTCAATCTTCCAAAGGGTGTTTTCTCCCGGCCATTCAGAGTTATTTTAACTGATGCGGCTGACATTTGTCGTGCTGTCCCTCAGAGTGCAACCTTCCCAGCGAACAGCGTCTCCCCTGCGGACCCAGCTCTGTATCCCAGCCACAGTGCCTCTCCATGGGCTGCTGCTTCAGCAAGCACCCCCCTGCCTGCTACTACCCCATGGATGGTGAGCTGCAGTTTGCGTCCCCACTGGCATTTTCACGCCACTTAGCTGAGTACAGTTGAGCTGTTTTGGAAATATAAGCGCTACAGCTGCTGGATGTGTGAGGAGGCATATTCAGGGCCAGCATAGCATGATTCAAGCTGGCAGTGACACAGAACGAGAAAAGGGTATAAGATACCTTGGGTCTCATTATCAATTGCCTCCTGAGATTTCTGACCTTTTTGTTCATCTGACCTTTATATAACTGTGTGTGTATATATGTGTGTGTGTGTGTGTGTGTGTTTGTGTCCTCCTCCAGAGTGCACTATTGACCGCCACTTTGTCTTCTCCGTGCCGGCCTCCCTCACGGACCCCCCTCTTTCCCCCGCCCTGCTTGTCGCTGCCGGAAACTCCACCTGCAAACCTCAGAGAGCGACTTCCGACTACGCCTTGTTCAAGATCCCGATGGATGGCTGTGGGACACACAGAGTAGTAAGCTTTAATGAATGAAAACATTTCCCAAAATATTGAAACGTTAGTAAGACCCTAAACAATAACTGCATGTCTGGATCGTTAGTTTCAGTTAATGGAGTATTGATTTAAAAGCCTTGTCTGGTGATATTCTGTATTTATTTTATTGTACCAATAACAATGACCTGAGGTTGTGTCTAGAAGGTAACCCACAAGTTGCAAAAACGTGCGAAAACTCGCTGCCTTACTCGCTGCCTTACCTTAACCATTCTAACCTCAACCACACACCTCAACCACACATTTTAACCTCAACCATCTTGTGAGAGTTTCATAACTTGTGGGTTACCTTCTAGACACGACTATGAACTGATCATTGCCTAGCTCAGAGTCCCTACATGTCCTGGAAAACAGTTGACCAATTTCCCAGTCATTGAAAACACATGGAAATTGACAGAGAAAGCAAAATGTCCTGAAAAATCTCATGTCATGTGTCCTATTTTCCTTTAGCTAAGAATTAACTGTAGGTTACCTATTAGAGCTCCCCAAAATGGAGAACATTGCTATCTGAAAAGGCTAAGTTATGTTCAGGATCACATTAACGTTCAAATGGTAGTTTATGGACGAGAGTATTTTGAATATGCTGCTCTTGGTTATGTTGTTGAAACAGTGAACACACCCCCAATGGTAGCACGTGCAGGTTGGATGACGTTACATAACGTTGCTTTCTTCCCAACTTGTTTTAAAAGGTGTATGGTGTGATCCCTGTCTGTCATACCAGCTAGATTATCATTGGAAATGTCCTGGAAAAAGACCTCTAGGAGAGTGACTGAGAGTTAACTGACCTGTCCCAGTCAACCATAGATCCTGGACTATTTAGTATTTACTAGTGTGCACACATAAATTGCCTGTCTGATTCTGTCCTGACAGACAGCAGGGAAAACGGTGATCTACATGGTGGAGATCATCAACAAGGTTCAGGCAATCAGCCTCAACTACGGCACCATCACGAGGGATTCTCCTGTCAGGTCAGAGCATGTTCCTCTTTTTTATTATCAGAGTAAAAGTTACCTGTTCAGAGCAGATTAAGGGTTTCATTTGGACCATGGCCACTTAGGGGAAGCAGAAAGAAACTGTGAACATATTGACATTTCATCTTTTTAAGTTTATGGGGCAGACTTGTTAGCAAACAGTTGCTTATATACACATACACAACAGTTATGTAGAAACATTATCATTCATTTGGAGTCATGTTTGTGTCCACCTGATGCATCAAAGTCCAATATTCACTCTCTTTTAGTTCAATTTTAGTCTCTACTAACTCCTGAGGGAAATGTCTGGTTCTTTAGCGGTGGTTTAATTGCAGCTCAGGGAATCCTTCCTGAATTTCTTTTCTCCGTTTTCATGCTCAACCATCAAATAAAGACAAAAATAAATTATGAAATACTCTATATTTCCATAACCATGTTTTCTCATTCTCAGGTTGTTGGTGGAGTGCAGGTTTCTGCCAGGCACTGTTCTGAGTGTGAGCTACTTGGTTAAAACTCCCAGCCTGGGACCTGAAGTTCAGACCAAGGGGATGTTTGGAGTCCAGCTCAGGATTGCCAAAGGTACTGTAGATGGTCTTCATTTCAATACCAACAGCGGCTTTGCATAATTAAGAAATTATAATGTTGTGCTGTTGTGTCTCTGGACACAGGTTAATGCCAGTCAAGAGGGATGGAAACTGTTGATAATTAAATCAAATTATATCCAGTGTTATTATATCCAATGCTTTAAACATCCTGATCAGCTAAAGGAGAACTAGCTTTGAGTGGGCGAAATATGGTTCAAGAAATAACCTTCTTCTATCCCAACACACCTCCTCTCACCCCCAGACGGCCAGTACGGCAGCTACTACCCTCAGTATCATCAGCCCCTGCAGATGCTGCTGGGGAAACCCCTCTACCTGGAAGTGCGGCTGCTCAACGCCCCGGATCCCAGTTTGGTGCTGTTGGTGAACTACTGTGTGGCCTACCCCCGCTCTGGAAAGGCTGTGTGGATGCTGCTTTACAACGGGTACGTCGAAACATCTCCTCTGAAGAGGACATCAACAAAAAAATATTGCAAATGCATATCACATTTTGAAAATGCTTTTCACTGAGAGGAGATAACAGGGAGAAAACTAGGGAAGTATATTTTTGATACCTATTGTCCTGTTATCTAATTGGCTTACTGATTCAATGTTACTCCCTAGATGTCCGAACCCCTTGGACCCAGCCTTGCAGCAAGGTGTGGTATCTGATCCTCGGCCGCCCTCTCCTCAGGCTCAGACCCGCCGCTTCACCATCACCACCTTCCAGTTCCTTCCTGATGGTGAGTTCAAGGACCCGGACGAGGAGGTAAGGATAAGTAGAGACCCTTGATTTCTATGAATAACCATGTTGGGGGGATATTATAAACATCTAACTGTATTAATTGTGCTCTTTTCATGATTTTTTTAGACATCTTACAGTAGTATTCATTTCCTTCTAGTGTTCAGACTCTGAACTAGAAGTCCGGTTGAAGTGAATTTTGACCATTTTTATCAATTCTTGAGTGGTAAAGAAATTTAGCACCATATCTGTGCAACAAATGGTATCAACCAAAACATTGCTGCAACAGCTTATGAGACAAGAGTGAACATGGGGAGGGCCATCATATACCTCTGTCCTAATGTTCTTAGCCCTTATACACTTTCACTACTTATTTTAATCAATTATTTGTTTTTTATTTCTGATTTATGTGAGTAATATTTAATAAGTTGATTGCATGATTTGTTTGTAAAATCAAAGTAAGTAGTAACTACAGCTGTAAAATAAAAGTAGTCAAAAAAAAGTACAGTATATAATAAAAGGTACAATATTTCCCTCTGAGATGTTGTGGAGTAGAAGTATAAAGTAGCATACAATGGAAATGCTCAAGCACCTCAAAATTGTACTTGAGTAAATGTACTTAGTTAATTTGGACGGAGCCAAGCTAGCAGTTTCCAGTCTTTATGCCAAGCTTAGCTATTCAGCTGTTGGCCCTAGCTTCTTATATAATGGACAAATATGACAGAGGTATCATCTCATCTAACTTTTGGCAAGAAAACGAAAAAGTGTATTTCCCAAAATGTCTCACTCTTGCTTTAAGCATGCATCCCCTATAGTTTTTATGTGTTGCAGCACAAGGGAAGAAATTTAAAACCTGCAGCTGTTGCCTAGAGTCCCTGTGAATTTGCCCCCTGGGAATCAAGTCTTATCTTAGAGTGGCTGTTGGACATTTTTTCTTTAAACTCCCTGTCTTAGTTTTGAAAAAAAAAAGTAAATGTAATGTGAAAGTATGTGGCTGTTCCCTCTGTGCAAATTCACACAGGTTTTTTTTATTTTAATTAGCATACAGTCCATGGAAAAGGAAACCAGTGACAGCCGTATCTCTAAATCTCTTAAGTCAGCATTCATTACGAGGACATGTGGAGAGGCCATTTTGTAAACTGCAAGTTCTGGCCAAATCTCAATTGGCAGCAGCTGTTTGTCATAGTAGGCTGCACACTCTCGAGGCTGGACACTACATCAAACCCTGCTCTACTTTTGCCCTCCCTCCTCAGATCTACTTCATGTGTTCAACTGAGATCTGCTCGCCACGTGACGGGCCTTGTGTCGAGGGATGCTTTGGCCAGTGACGGTGAGGAAAATGAGCGCTCTGTCCTCAAATCACCCACCACGCCCTTATGAACTCTGCAAGATCGCATGAAAGCACCCATGAATGAGCCCCATTACAACACTCCTCGCTGACAAACAGCCTGAGAGCCAGCAGTAGCTTCCACATGACAGCAGGGCAATGATTTAGTAATGAGGGGAGTTGTGAATTATTTATCGAAACTGATCCATTTCCTGTTTTTCAGTTACGACATGGAAGACGATTGAAGCTTGTTGAGATGATGATGATGATGATGATCTGGTAAGCAGCACTAATGTGTCTAGCTCATGTGAAAATACACCGTTCACTCTTCTATACTGAACATATCTCCTCTTCTCTTCTCCTCCTTTTCAGGCCTCAGACGTCACTTGTTCAACCACCAATAAAAGCTCTTAAAGGACACAGAGTGTGTCTGTGTTTATCCCCAAGCTTGAAGCCACTCTGTTTTACAGCAGGAAGTGGTGCTCTCACAAAAAGGGGGAGGCAGTATTGTTTACATGAACACTTGTAGACTTGTAGAGACTGAGCATGACTGAGACTTTTTTTTTGCTGCCCTTTATGTGGAACATACAGTAGGTTTACAGCAATGCATGTTTGAACAAGATAACTGGAGGTTTTGCATATAACCACTGTTCCATGAGAGGTGCAACACCTCAGTATGGAAATTGCATTTGAAAGGGAACTTCAGCATATTTTCAACAAAGTTTGATCGCACAGACAAAGCCAGATTAATTTGTTTTGGGGGCTGTGAGACAGAAATGAGCTGTTGTGTCCCTATAAAACCCCTACTGTGTAATCTGTAGAGTATTACTTTGCTGGAATATTACATAGCCCTAGGTTAACTGTGTGCTAATTTGACTAAACACATTAATGCACTGTGTAAGCACCATCAAATGAAACTAGGAGGGCACTCAGAGAGCGCAGACCTCCGCCAAAACCAAATGCCCTTTCTTGCAATGTTAACGGAAGTGAACAATAATGCCTGTATCTGCCCCGTGATTTGGATCTGCTCCAAATTTATTTATTTTTTGTGCTCAAATTTTTATTTTTCAATATTGGGGGTTAGGTTGACTATAACTGCAAATTGTCAGCATTTACATCTCTAATACTGGACATGGATCATTTTAACACAAGTATACAAACACAAGGTCAAACATGGTATTCTTTTTTTTATTTTTTTTATCCATGTATATTATTTCCCCTCCACTCATACAAATATCCCATCCTCTGCTCCAAAATTCAATGGGTTCTTCCTTGGCCCATGCTACACACTTCCACCAAGTTTCATGAAAATTGGGCCAATAGCTTTTCCGTAATCCTGTTGACAGACAAATAAACAAACCAAACCGAAAACACAACCTCCTTGGTGGAGGTCATGAAATGGGATCTCTCTTCAAGATGAGGCCTCAAGATCAGGAAATAAAGCAAGAACTGCAGTAAGAAAATAACAATCAAGTGAAGCTGGCGCTCTTGTGCAGTTGCCTGGTAATCCAGCCACACCTACAACTTCAGCTGTAGTTTATTTATAGTGCTTATCTCCAAAAGAGAGTCTGCACATTTTGCAAGTTTAAAATATAAATATCAGACACACTGCTATAAGAAACTCATGTATGCATAAACACAATCCCAAACATACAGGTACAAATGACAGTAACAGAATTAAAGGAATAGTTTGGCAGTATGGGAAATACACTTATTCAAATTCAACAGAGAGTTAGATGATATTGATACCTTTCATACATGTGTCTGGTTAATATAAGGGTCAGGTTATGCTCCATCAAAAGTGGGGTGAAAAATTCAGTCTTCATAGAGAAGGGACGAGGCGGGATGTCATTTAAATGTGTGGATAATGGTGCACATTTTCAGACAGATTGAACAAACAAGATTCAGCATGTTAATAAGTGAGGGATTGTTTTTTTTTGCAAACCAGGCTAACTGTTTCCCTTTGCTTCCAGTCTTTATGCTAAGCTAAGCTAACCATCTCCTGGCTGTAAAGACATATTTAACCCATAAAGGCTACATAAGAGTGGTGTGTTTTTTTTCTCTAAAAATGTTGAACTGTTGCTTTAAGGTAACTATGTCACAGTAGAAATAATGTTTTCTAGAAGGGACCAAAAAATGAAAACAACGTTTTTTTATGTAATCTAGGAACAGTTAAATACGATAAGATAAAATAGTTATTGATTAATCCTGAAGGAAATTCTTGTGCCAGAGATTGCTCAAAATTACAACAAAATTACAAGTTCAAGTGTATAAAATAAAAAGTACTATTTCTAGCACCAGTGTCTAAAAGAATAACAATTAAGTAAGATACATTTAGTAAAATGAGTACATAAGATAAGTAAAATAAAAAAGGTAAAGTAAGCTAAAAAATACAGAAAAATGAAGTAATATTGCACATGTTGCACACTAATAAATAACTGGCACTGTGGCATGTACAGTATAAGACTGGTGGTGTAATGCTAAACCATTTCAAGCCCTGCAAGTCAGAGGGAGACTTTTGAAACCACTTTTTTTTTCTCTTGTATTATAATATGCTTCAGCAAATTGCCTCTGAAGTACTCGCCTCTCATGGTAGCCTTTGACCACTGGGTGTCATCCAAGCAATAAAAATGCCAGAGGAACATAAGGTACTCCATGCTGCATGACTCACAGCTGGGCTAGTGTGTGGAGAGACCTTGGCCTGTGTTGTGTAATGAGTTAGGAATGAAATCTTGATAAAAAACCCACCCTTTTGCTATCCTGCCATGTGATATGACCACCATTACGCACTAAGACTGAGAAATAAGAGGTAAAACTCAGCTTTATTGAAGAATATAGTGTGCAGCAGTGCGTAAAAAACACTTGATTTAAAGGTTTGTACTGTAAAAAACGTGGTTCGTAAATTCGTGAGCCTGCCCTTTTTCTATCTATAGGAAATCGTTGGAGGGAGGAGAGGAGATGGAGGAGGAGCCCAGTTGGTGTTGAGGCATCATGGCCCATACTGGCCAGTTGAGGAGTTTTTTTTTGTTTTTTTTCTTTACCTCATAACAAAATAAAATAAAATGGAGAGAAAAATAATTTAAAGAAAGAAAAAATATATAAATAAAGAATAAATAAATAAAAAAATAAAGAAAGAAAACTTAAAAATAATTAAAAAAAAAACTTTAAAAAGCCAAACTAACTGGGCAAGATCAATATCATGTGACTGTACAGTGTGGTGGGGGTGGCTGGCTGTCAGTCAAAATGCAGATCAAATTAAGGCAAGATTATCAAGAATAAGATAAAATGAAATAAATATAAATATATAGATAGATAGAAGTCAAAGAAAAAACGCGTGGTAGTCTCTCTGGAGCCATAAGACCCCCCCTCTCACACACACACCTCCCCTCGGTGTGAATGTATGGAAGCACTGCGGCACACTGCGTGTATTTTTGCAGGCTGCATGGCTGCCTGGCTCAGCAGCGTTCAAAGAGAGAGAGAGAGCAGGAAGATAGGAGGAGGAGGAGGGGAATGACTACACCAAGAGAGGAGGAGGAGACAATTTCCTTTCTGTAACACACACAGGCTACAAGATCACACCGGGAAAAAACGGAGAGGAAAGAAAATTATAGGCGAGAAAGAAAAGAGAGAGAGAGATTGAGAAAGAGAGAGAGAGGAAGGAAACACCGCAGCCCTCTCTGTGGTTGTTTTTTTTTTTGGAGAGAATCGTCTTTTGCTTTTTTACGCAGACTTTGCGGACTAACATGGGGGCAAGAGAGAGCTCCTGACGCGGATTGACTTTCAGTGAACCTCTGGTACAAGCTAATAAGACAGGGAGGGGAAAAAAAGGCGACAGGGAAGACATGTTGAGGGTTTTTTCTTCTTCTCGTCTTGAGGTTTTGCGGTAGTAGGATGTTGATGTTGCGCTTTTAAAAACACAGCAGCTCCTCGTATAGAGAAAAGAGAAACGAGGGCAAATGGAAATTGGGCGGTAGGTAGGTTTATAAATGCTCAGGAGCTATTGTTTTGATCGGTGCTTATTTAATTGGTTTGTTATGATCTGAAATAACGTTAGGCCTCTTAGGCAGCCCTGCAGTATAGGCTGAATAAATACACGCTCAGCAGCAAACATAGCTGGGAATTAACCAGACAAACAAGCGTGTGGGATTTTTTGTGCGCGTTTATTGTGTTTTTGTGGTTAGATTACATTTGTTAAAGAGCCAAACTCTTCAGGGGGGTCATACAAAAGGCCTAGTAGGATATACAGTATTTGTGAGACTATTTTAACTGCAGAGGAAAAAAAAAAATCATCCACCAGGTTGGTTTTAAGCACAAAAGGTGCACACTAGGTTAGGTTTTTTTAGCTCAAGACAAGAGACAAAAGAAGATTTTTAAATGTTAATGTCGACCGACGTTGCATCCATCATGCTGCCTGTGTCCCGGGGTCTCATGGACCGGGATAGAGAGCTGGAAACCCTGGCCGGGGTGGTGCATCCCAACGCGGCCGGAGCTCCGGCGGTGGTCCGGGGCATGAAGCGAGGAGACCCGGAGCCAGACGGTCAGACAGCGGCCGCTCTGGTGGACTCCACCGGGGCGGAGTGCAAGCGTCCTCGGATCGACGGCTCAGGAGGGATCGGTGAGGTTGGCCAGGTGAGGAGGAGCTCTTTTTGGTCCCAAAATGCAAGGTGCAAAGATCTCTTCCATGGTGGCATGATTTAAATGCATGCTTTTATATTTACTTATTATAAATTGTGGTTTTGTAATCTGTTCACATGTCGAAGTCACATTGCAGTTGCAGCAGCAGGAAGGCCCCCAATGGTCTCCACCATACAGACTCTGCTCAGTCCGTTTATTTTAATCAATTTGTTTTTTATTTCTGATTTATGACTAGAACAATTTAACACACAGTGTTGAGTTGCAAATTAATCTTCAGGTTCCCAGCTTTCAGATGATGTACACTACTTCTATGTGACATCTACTGTTGACCTGTTATCTCCTCCTAAAGACCCCCTGTACCCCTAAAAAAAGACAAAACATGGGTTTATGGTAAAGAGGGGTGGAGTGGAAAAGGTTAAAATCATTTCTGGCATTATTTAAATGCATGCATTTACTTATAAATATCCTGTTGTGGTTTTGTAATTTGTTCACATGTCGAAGTCACATTGCAGCTGCAGCAGCAGGAAGGCCCCCAATGGTCCACCATATAGACTCTACTCAGTCCATTAGAAGCACTTTCACTGTTTATTTTAATCAATTATTTGTTTTTTATTTTTGATTTATGACTAGAACAGTTTGACACACAGTGCTGAGTTGCATCTCAAATTAATTGCCAGGTTCCCAGCTTTCAGATGATGTACACTACTTCTATGTGATATCTACTGTTGACCTGCTATCTCCTCCTGTACCCCCCTAAAAGAAAGACAAAAAATGGGTCTATGGTAAAGAGGAGTGGAGCTGAAAAGGTTAAAATCATTTCTGGCAATATTTAAAGGAATAGTTCAACATTTTGGGAAGTATTCTTATTTGCTTTCTTGTCAAGAGTTGGATGAGATGATTGATACCACTGTCATTTTTGAAGGATAAATATGAAGCTACAGCAAGGAGACAGTAACAGTGAGGTGATTCTTTTTGTCCAAATGCAAGGTGCAAAGATCTCTTGCACAGTGGCATTATTTAAATGCATGCATTTACATTTTACTTATGTGGTTTTGTAATTTGTTCACATGTCGAAGTCACATTGCAGTTGCAGCAGCAGGAAGGCCCAACAATAGTCCACCATGGACTCTGCTCAGTCCATTAGCAGCACTGCAGGACATACCAGCACATTTCACAGCTGTAAATGACTCTACATGCTGTTAATTCAGTTTTACAAGAGGGGGGTGCAATAGTAAAGCATGTAATCCATGGTGTTCACTAGGCTGTAGCAGCTATAATATGACATTTCTTGCTGCTATATTGCAGCTCAGGCTTTTTCATATAAGGTTTAAGGAGGAATTACAATAGTATAATATGAATTAATCTGGGTTGTTATATTACAACAGACATTCTGTTCCCTCCAAAACTCTCCAAAAGAACATCCTCTATTATAAATATCAGTGAAGCCCAGACAGGTTCTCATCTGAGGGTGGGGGGGAATGTAAACAAACTTGACCTTTTATTATGCAAAGAGAAAAAAACTCCTGCCATGTGGCATAATGGTGTGGACAGCATTTGGTTTACAATGGAAATTGATGTTAGTGTTTGCTTGTGTGATCTTTGAGGAAGGGGAGCGGGCAGGAGGGGGTATTTGAGGTAAACAAAGGCCTCCAGTTTTATTAGGGTGCAATCAGCCCAAACCTAATCAGTCTAATTACTTTGATTCTCAGACCCCCATCCTGCTTTTATCAACATCACTGCTGCAGTTGTTTGGCCTCGCATTATGTGCTTGAATCAGCAAATGTCATAGACTCTCTTAACCTATTTTCTTTCAGTGTCAGTCAAATCAATTTGCAGTTTTTTTTCATCCCCCTCCTCTGTGACCCCAAAAATGGTGAAATATTTCTTGATGGAGCGTCACAGGAGGTGCAGGAGGATGCTCTGGACATCATTATGGTGTATTATGTAGGGTGAAGCACTCTATTTGTAAACGGAAAGCTATTTTTCTGCCATTGAAAGCGCCAGTAATGGAGGTAAAGTGGCCTGTTTGCTCCTGGTTGGAAAACTAAATGGCTGGCTTTACATCGCCATGCTGTCCGTGAGTGCTGACAGACAGGCTTAGGAACGTAATGCACTTAAAAAACAGATGTGAGAGGAAGAGTGTGTGTGTGTTTGTGTGTGGGGTTGAGAGACGCACAGATCAATAGCTTCAGCCCCTAAAATGTATTGAACGTGAGCTGGGCTGGATGGTCCGGAAATGAGAGTGGGAGAGATGCCCCCCTCCCTCCCTCCCTCCATCCATCCATCCCTCCCCCTCTCTCTCAGTTGGTGCAGGAACAGATTTGCCCTATCACTGGCAGTAAAGAGGCTTTGTTTCCAGCTAATGGGATCACATCTCATACTGGAGGGGGCATTATAACCACACTGATCCTGAGATCCTTATCTAAGGCAGAGGGGTTTATACAACACATATGCACAGACGCACACACAGACGTTGGTACGATCCAGATGAAGATTATTTTCTTAATCAACTAATTAAACCAAACTTGTTTTTCAAGCAAAAATACCCCCAAAATATGCTGTTTCCAGCCTCACAAATATAAATAATTCCTGTTTTCTCTGTTTTATTTCTTTGTAAATTGACTGTGTTTGATTTTTGGACTGCTGGTTGGACAAAATAAGACATTTGATGACATCACCTTGGGCTTTAGGAAATTGCGATGTGTTATTTAGCTTATTTAGGCTTCAATGAACGATTATTTTCATTGTTGATTAATCTGTTGATTATTTTCTCGGTTCATTGATTAGTTGTTTGGTCCATAAAATGTCAGAAAATGGTGGAAAATGTTGATCAGTGTTTCCCAAAGCCCAAGATGACGTCCTCAAATGTCTTGTTTTGTCCACAACTCAAAGATATTCGGTTTACTGTCATAGAGGAGTAAAGAAATCAGAAAATATTCACATTTAAGAAGCTGGAACTGCAGCCATTTACTCAATCAAATCAATAATCAAAGTAGTTGAGGATTAATTTAATAGTTGTCAACTAATAGATCAATTGTTGCAGGTCTACAGAAATATGCTTATCTAAGGCAGAGGGATTATACAACACATGTACAATCCAGATGAAAATTATTTTCATTATCGGCTAATTAAACGAAACTTATTTTTCAAGCGAAAATGACAAAAACATGCAGAGTCCAGCCTCTCAAATATACATATTTACTCTTTTCTCTATATTATTTAATTGTAGATTGATTATCTGTTGCGGTTCAGAGCACATAAGACATTTGACATCACCTTGGGCTTTAGGACATTGTGATTGCATTTTTCACAGATGTTTTATTTAGGGCTGCAACTAACGATTATTTTCTATTTCCTGATTAATCGATTAGTTGTTTGGTCTATAAAATGTCTGAAAATGGTGAAAAATGTTGATCACAGTTTCCCAAAGCCCAAGATGACGTCCTCAAATGTCTTGTTTTGTTCACAACTCAAAGATATTCAGTTTACTGTCATAGAGGAGTAAAGAAATCAGAAAATATTCACATTTAAGAATCAGAGAATTTAGACTTTTTTTTCTTACTCAAACTAATCAAATCGATTATCAAAATAGTTGCCGATTAATTTAATAGTTGACAACTAATCGATCAATCGTTGCAGGTCTGCAAAAAATATGCTTATCTAAGGCAGAGGGTTTATACAACACACATGCACAGACAGACACACACACACACACACACACACACACACACACACTCATATGTTGGTACGATCCAGATGATAATTATTTTCATAATCGACTAATTAAACTAAACTACCTTTTCAAGTGAAAATATGCTGTTTCCAGCCTCTCAAATATAAAGATTTCCCTTTTTTTCTGTTTTATTTAATTGTAAATTGAATATGTGTTTTGGGTTCGGACCACATAAGACATTTGATGACATCACCTTGGGCTTTGGGAAATTAATTTCATTTTTCACTGTTTTATTTAGGGCGGCAAAAAACGATTATTTTCATTGTCGATTAATCTGTTGATTATTTTCTCGATTAATCGATTAGTTGTTTGGTCTATAAAATGTCAGGAAATGGTGAAAAATGTCGATCAGTGTTTCCCAAAGCCCAAGATGACGTCCTCAAACGTCTTGTTTTGTCCACAACTCAAAGAAACCACAAAATATTCACATTTAAGAAGCTGGAATCAGAGAATTTTTACTTTATTTCTTAAAAAAATACTCAAACAGATTAAATCGATTATCAAAAAATAGATGGCAATTCATTTAATAGTTGACAACTAATTGATCAATCAATTAATCGTTGCAGCAAAATATGCTGTTTCCAGCTTCTGAAATTTAAAGGCTTCCTGTTTTCTCTGTTTTATTTCATTGTAAATTGAATATGTGTTTGGGTTCTGGACTGCTGGTCGGACAAAATAAGACATTTGATGACTTCACCTTGGGCTTTAGGAAATTGTGACAGGCATTTTTCACTGTTTACTGATGTTTTATTGATGATTAATCAGGAAGATGTCACCTTGGACTGTGAGAATCTTTGATGGACATTGTATAGATTAAATGATTAATTGAGATATGAAAGTAATTGCCAGTTGCAATCTTACATTTCTGTTTCATACCTCCAAAAACTACACTGGCTGTCAGTTTGTAAGCTCAGCCATGAGGTTTTAAATGCCAGTCTGTGTATATACAGTAAATGTAATTATTCCCCTAACTCGGTGAAACCATCGATATTTTAGAAGAAAAGTGGGTTGAGTGACGTTCAATTTTCCTACTTTTTAAACCGGAGCACTTGGCTTCCAAAGAAACATCTGTAAAACTGCACACAAGCACTTTCTGTAAAGCTCGTCTTCAGAGGAGGGTAACGGATGGAAAATATTACAGCAGACAGAATCCTGGCTCTCCTAAAGCACCGTGTCTCCCTTCCTCTATCCTTTTATTTATGTAGAAAAAAACATTTTACTGCCGGCATCACGGCAGGAGTTGACCTCTGACCTGTAACTGCAGCCAACACAGTGGGGCGTGGTTGTGGTAAAGAGCAATCCATTTGTACCACTGCAGCCCAATAATGGGATCTTTCCCATTCGGCCATTGACACTGCTGTTTTTCTCATTAGGGCATGATGTCATCACAATGCGGGGGTGGAAATGCTCTGTCGAGTCAAATCTGCAAAGTTTTAGCAGAGCAGCAAGGCACATATAAATCAGTGCCGCGTGCAGTACATGACTGAATGCTCAGCTAACACGAGCAAATGGATCTCGCTGAGTTCATTCAACAGTGTGAGTTCAAATGTTCACGGCTGCTCATAGAAATTAGCTGCTGACCTCCTGCTGCTGACACGGCGCTCATCCAATAGTATGGATTTTAAATGAATATTAAGTTATCGGCTGCACAGACCACCAGCTAGAGTGCTCCCAATGAAAATAACAAAGTCCATTTTACATTCCTGTGCTGCGCCGGGGAAGTTTCATAACAACACCCTGCTTCTCCAGCCTGAGTCAGGTTTTGGGAATTGTTGAGAGGTTGTCCGCTTCAATATCCATCTGGCGTGCTGCTGAGCAGCTCATGTTTTGTTGTCACTCTGCGTAGGAACCGGGGCTCTCTCTAACCTAATAAGGTCTTGCCAGGGGTGACAGCGTCGAGGACAAATGACTTGATTCGGACATTAATGTAGGTGGATCACCCCTCTGTACTTTTCATCTCAGCCCCGGCACTGAAATAGAAAGGAAACGTCAGCAAGAAAAATGAAATCTTGCTGTGAGTTGAGAGTATTTATTTAGTTTTTGGGCCCCTGTTTTGCTGTGATAAATTGCCAGCAGAGGTCTGTTGACTGAATCATGTTTGAGAGAGCTGCTGCTCTGCTCTGCTCTGAGGCAGATTTGATGTCATTTAAGTATCGTTATCCTCACATGTCAATTGCAATTGAGTGATTTGTTACTCTTGCAGTGTTGATCTTGATGCCGTTGAATGAATGAATGTATATTTATTAATATTTATTTAGAACTAATGCTTCAGCGTAAGTAGGCTCAGAATAAATTTGTGCTCTGATGATCTCTTATCTCACAGTTAGACATATATAATAATATATATTTAAGGTGGATATTACTGGCTGTTGGTAATTGGCTAATTGTTTAAATATTTTTTTCAAGCAAAAATGACAAAAATGTACTTTTTCCAACCTCTCTAATGCAAATATTGCTGCTTTTTTTTTTGACAAACATGACAAGTAAATTGAATGTATTTGTGTTTGGGGCTGTTGATCAGACAAAAAATTATAATTTTTTTGCTGCAAGACTTTGAAAAAATATCAAATTGCGATTATTTTGACTGACATTGCAATTGCGATATGATTTGCAATATTAGAGGGGATCTGTACCGAAAAAAAAACTTGTTTTCTTAAGTCTGTAGAACATGATGTGTAGTCCAGGACATCTCTGCAGCACCACAATATTTAATTTAAAATGTTATTTTGACAAATACTTCCCCTTTAACAAGTACTGAGCCTCCTGCTATTTGAAAATTGCACTAGGCCATATTGCGATGGAGATAAAATTGATTAATTGTGCAGCCCTAATTTGAAGTCCTCACCTTGGGCTCTGTAAAATTGTGATGGACATTTTTCACCATTTTCTGACATTAATTAGGCTAAACAATGAATTGATTAATCAAGAAAATACTGATTGATAATAATAATACTATTAGTAGCAGCCGTACACATAATTCACACAAAGTGCTTCGGATTATGTAGAAATATGTTAAATATTACATAGTTTAGGTGATTCAATGCCCTGTGCTAATCAAATTTAATTAATCTCTTCTCAAAAATGTAAAACAAATTAACAGCAGACAAATGTTTCTACCAAAAATGGACATCAACGTAAAGTCCAGTATCAGGCTCTAGTTCCAGTGGAATGAATTAATCATGATGGGCAATTAAGATGTGCAGTAAATAATTACATGCAAATATTAATCTTCTCCAATCAGATCTGAAATAAATTGGTGGGATAAAAATAACAGTTGTATCTGGAGATGCAGATCAGCGCAGTGGACACCAGTTTGTTGCGTGTGATTCGCTGGCCGATGCTGCTATATGATTATTATTGTGCCAGCGCTGTGAAGCCGGCTTCCAAAACCCACTCTGCCTGCAGCCAACATCCTCCTGAAAAAGCATGTTTAGGTTTACTGTGGAAAGTCGGAGGGATGTGAAGTACATTGAGGGGAAATAAACTTCAGATGATCTGGCCGACTGTTCGGGAGGCTTAGCACATAAGTGCTCTGTGGATGAAATGGATTCACATCCTCCTGAGTGTATGGAGTGCCCTGCTTTGCAGTTAGGTAGGATGACTCTCAGAGCAGTGAAAATGTAGTTCCTCTTCTGAAGAGCAGCGGTCCCAAAAGGCACGATAGGAATAGACACGAGTCTTGTGACTAAATTAGACATCATACACACTCACAAAACAATCACAGACACCTACCACCACCTGTAGTTTTTGGAGAGGAGTAGCAGGGTTCATGTAAGAGGGATTACTGTCGCCTTGTGGAAGGATAGAGTGAAGGAGAAAGTTGGAGGTAACTGAGCTTGAGCAGATTTTATTATTACAAGGCTCTGTTTCCTCTCCCCCTTGAGCTCGCCTTTCCTCCCCCCTCCTCCCCTCTTCGCCATCTGTTGACTTCAAGTCATTTTGTTACTTTCTCCTGATTGCTCACCCGGTATTCCCCTGCAGTCTCTCCTCTCTTGTTCTAGCCGCCCCGCAACCCCCCCCCTAAAAATAAAAAAAAAACACCGCCGTCATCAGCTGTGCCTCATTTGTCATCACCAACACAAAAAACTTTGAAGCACGATTAATTATCGTACAAAATCTTCTTGCTCCTCATTGCACTGCGCTAGTGACTGTGGTGTTGAGAGTGAGACTGATACGGCCTCCATGCAGCCATCCCTCTCTCATTCCTCTCAGCTCCTTAAGGAAATGAAGCACATGACTAGTCCGCTCATGTGTGTGAGTCATTGTCTTTGCTGCCTCCCTCCATCTCTTTTCAGTTTTTTTCCCCCTTTTTGCTGTTCATTTCCCGTTGTATTTCCAGCTCTGGTTCCTCCTGCAGCCTCTTGTAATATGAATTCCAGATGTTCCCAGATGTGTTCCCCCCCTTCACT
The DNA here is from genome assembly GCA_916701655.1 of Sebastiscus albofasciatus. Taxonomy (NCBI): domain Eukaryota; kingdom Metazoa; phylum Chordata; class Actinopteri; order Perciformes; family Sebastidae; genus Sebastiscus; species Sebastiscus albofasciatus. The sequence continues at coordinate 159,575 of CAKAOI010050415.1, forward strand.
TCTTTGACGTAGCGTACCGCCCCATTTTGTCTCCTCTTTTTTTTTTTTTGATCCTTTTCAACTCCGTGCCTCCAGTGCGTTGTGTTTAGAGTTTGGCCTCGCTGTAAAATACGGTTTATACTTTATTCATGTTATTCAAGCCTCTAAGAGGTGATTCATTATTTAGAGCTTCTGCCTCCCAAAGCCAGTTCACTAAGTACATTTTTGGCTCTGAGATAGACTCACACAAACTGCATTTTTCTAGACGCTTCCTTCTCTCCCCCCTCCTCCCCTCCCCGACCAAGCTTCTTGCGTTTGTGCTTAGTTGTAGCGAAAATGCCCCATGGGGTCCAAAGTTAGATGGCTACAGTATTAATCAGGCGAACTGAAGCTGTAATGCGCGCAGAGCAAAGTGTTCCCCCCGAGGACAGAGCAGATGAGGGACATTGGTTCCAGATGAAAGGAAGATCATGGGGGGGGAGGATGGAGAGAGGAGGGAGGAGCCGAGTTGTTTTCTAATCTAGTGATATGAAGCCAGAGACGGGCAAATCTGTTTTCCTCCTTCAAAGCGTGTTGAAATTGCTGCGTAACACTCCCTTTTTAATGGAATACATTAGCATAAAAGCTGGAACACAGTGTTATGAGTACAAATAAAGTGAGTTACAAACTATTTTTGGGAGCGGGGACATGATTTGTGTTTAATATTTGGCTCCCAAACAAAATGAGTTGTTTTCTTAGAGCATCTTGTTAGATTATAATTACTCACCAGATGTTTGATGTATTGGTTCTTTGCTTTTACACAGCATGAACATTGAGAGGAATGTGTCGGAGATTGCATCAGTGCTCATGATGCCATTTCACACCGACGGGCTTCATGCTCGCTGACACTCCTGACCTATTTATGATTTAAGAGCCGTGGTGAGAGCTCGTTCTTTCTGCCCCGTCTTTCATCTCCCGCTTGCATGATCTCACTCGCCCCCGTTATCACTTCTTTACAAGCAGACAAAAGATCCGCTGGGTGGAAAACTCCGGAGGAGATGGCAGGAGTGTGTCACCGGGCGAGTTAATTTGATTAGGAGTCAGTAACACCGCAGAACTGTAAAGTCAAATTAAATGTGTGAAAGACTAGAGACCCGTGTGAGTGAATGAAACGGCATTCCTGAGTAATAAAAAAAAATGACACCAAGCTGCTTTTTGCTTTGCAAATTACTGACCATGCATCCAAATTCTGCTCTCTTCTCTTTCAGAACAACGACCCTTTGACCCTTGGTTACCATGGCTACCCGTCTCATAGCCAGGTAAGGACATAATTTCATCTCAAACTCACATGTTTTATGATATTCCACCATCTTTTTTTTTCTTCTGATATTTCTTTCCTATTCATAAAGCATTAACATGGCTCAGTGAAGCTCTCTAAACCACAAGGTGGGGGTGTAGATTATAATTTATCAGTCGTGTAGAAGACATGCCTCCACACCCTTCACTCTTCCAGTCCTGCCCTCCCACTACTTTTCTTTCTACTCTCAACAATCAGCAATATTATTAATCATCTTTGAGCTTTTAAATCCAAATTATTTATTCTGTTAGCGCCGTTAAACACGAAGATATTCTAGTTTTTCCTCTCCTCAAACAAACGCTAATACACGCCCATATTGTATATTGTTCGTGTGTGTGCAAGGCTACAATCTGTTTACTCGTGTTTGTATTAGCCTGCTGATTGTGTTATTAGACTGTTCAGTTTATGTGGTTAATCCTTAGATCATCCTTCGCTCATCCACTCATCCTTTCATGCTCTGCCCATAATCCCCTCATCCCTCGCTCTCTGTGATGCCCAACAACCTCTGGCCGCTTATCTGCACTTCATCTGTCTTAAGCCTTCACGTGTACGTTCTTATTTGCTTCAGTATGAGTTTCTTTTTATTTCCCTGCCAGTTTGTTGTACTGTTTAGGAAGCCAATTAGTTTTTATTTCACTTTAAGGTGATACAGCTTTGAACCGCTTCCTAGCTAATTATAATGTTCGAAGAATAAACCTAAAAGCTGAAGTGTTACCTTGTGCGAGCAATCTCTTGCTGGGATGTAGTCAAAGGCTACTTGAGGGACTACTCAGAGGTGTAAACCGGCTTCTGACCAGGAAAAAAAAAAAGACAGAGAAGGAAGAAAACAATGCCGGGGCAGCGGAGGCTCCCACAACACTGAGGTGCTAAACTGTCAACAGCAGTGTGAGAATGATGTGATCAAAGGCTCCTGAAAGGAAGAGCCTGGAGAGCAGCAGGAGCTGTTGTGTGAAGATAGGGACGAGCCCTTGTCAGACATGCAATATCAAACTTTCCTGTCTTTTTCTCTGTTAAAGTAATGTTTTGGGGGCTTTTTTAGGTGATCGTTCAGTAATTGCTGTATTCAAATGTGACAGGACAAGAAAGGCTTGTGTGATATTTGTCACCTGGAGAGTGAGAGTGAGAGGTAGTGGTGGAATTGCATGAAAACAGCGGTGAGTTGCAAGAATAAAATGATCTTAAGGATGATGAGTGGGCTCTGCATCAGTGATAGACGTTTAAACCAGTGGGCAACTTCTGGGTCTGAAAAGTGAAGCCAGTGCGGAAGTGCCTTAAACCTGCATTCTTTCTGATAGCCAGCAGGGGGCGACTCCTCTGGTTGCAAAAAGAAGTTGGATTGTATAGAAGTCTATGAGAAAATGAGCCAACTTCTCACTTGATTGATTACCTCAATAAACATTGTAAACATGAGTTTATGGTCTCAATCGCTAGTTTCAAGTCTTCTTCAATACAGCATGATGTTCATTTAGTAAATTATGGTCCCATTTAGAGTCAAATAGACCATAAAGAAGGGTATGCTTTAGGGCGTGGCTATCTTGTGATTGACAGGTCGCTACCACGGCGTTGTCCGGTCTGGGAGTTGTCCGTGTTTTCATCTTACATTTTTAACCATATTGCAGTGTGTTTTCAGTTCATGAAAGTTAACTGTAAAATTTTGGTTGCCAAAAAAATATATTTTTCAGCGTTCAGTTGTACTTGGCTCCACCCTCTCGTGTTGCTTCTGGTTGCACAAAACTAAGATGGCAATGGCCAAAATGCCGAACTCAAGGCTTCAAAATGACAGTCCAGAAAACCAATGGGTGACGTCATGTGACTACATCCACTTCTGATATACAGGTTATAGTCATGGTTAAAACTTGTTACCACTGAAGCCTAGTTAAAGACCATCACGAGCATGAAGGACATGGACATTTACTATCTACATGCTATAATTTGCTCTCTAGTAGTTATAGTAGTTGTCATTGTTACTGGTGGAGTCCGCCTTTCCCGTGCAAGATTTAAATTGCCTACCCACGCACATGGGATTCACAGGAAACAATGCATGCATCTGATGGATGTCGTGCTGAAGACAAATACTGTATGTGTGTATGAGTTCAGTATAACCATGTTGGAGGACATCGTTGACTGTATTTTTTAAAAATAATATGACATGATGAATCCTCACTCGTTCCATTCTGTTGCATTTCTGATCGAGTAGCTGCTCAAGGCGTGTTTTCCTGTCCCCAGTGGTCGATACACGTGTCATTAAATGTGTCTGAGAAAGATATCTGTCTCTTTAGCTGCTAAATGCTCCACTACACTACGTTCACCAGCTAGTCGCTAACTTTGTCTGTCTGCGGTTTGGTGCTGTTTTTCATTTAAAACAGCTGTCTTATTCTGCTGGAAAAGAGGTTAATAGTAGGGCTTCTGCAATTTTCAAATTACAGGATGAGGAGGAAATAGCAATATTTGTTAAAGGGGAAATGTGTGTTAAAATGCCATTTTAAATTAAATGATGTCATGATGCAGAGATGTCCTGGCCTAAACATCATATTCTACAGACTTAAGAAAACATCTTTCTTTGATACTGATCCCCGCAAAAATCACACCATAATCATTTAAATACGTTTTTCAGTGAAAATGAGAATAATGAATCATATGCTCTATCATATCATATCGTAATTGCAATATCAGTCAAAAATTCTAGATTTTTTCAAAATCCTGCAGCCCTAGTTAAAAGGACTCGGAGCGGTGACAGTGCACCAAAAGAGTAAAAATGCAGGCTGTAAAACCAAAACAATGAGCTGAAAGATGCTAAAATATGGTCAAAATATTGACATCATGATTATTTGTCATGATTATTCACAGATTTTAGCGACAACATATTTTTTTGTACTTTCACTTTAAAATAAACAGAGCACTGCTTTCACTTCCATGCTGTGCTACATTCCTGCTAATGTACAAATTAGGGCTGCACGATGTTGGAAAAGACTGACATTGCAATATCATTTTTCTGCTATATATATGTATTGCAATATGAAAAAAAAAACCCAGAAATATCCATGCTTACCCCTTTGTTAGCTACATTTTAAAGTTAGATGCTTCAATCTGATGCATTTCAAGAGCAAATTTAGCAACATTAAGATCTAGATACACGATTATTGGCTCTTAATTTAATCATAAACACATTGGTTGTATCGATAATATCTATACCCAAAAGTGAAGCCAAGACATCAAGCTGTTAGTTTAGGAAGCCCTTGATTTGATATGCTGCAGCGTTTTCTATGAGCAGAACGTGCATTTTAAACGTCAGTATCGCAGACGATCATATTCATTTAATTGGGGGAAGCCAAAATTGTGATCGCGACTAAATATTCGATTAATTGTGCAGCCCTATGCAGACATGACTTTTGCAGCAAAGACGTGAGACAAACATGTAAATTGCCAGCACATTTATGTAACAAGGTGCATCTCTGAAAGGGGCTAGAGAGAGAGGAAAGAGAGAGAGAGAGAGGAGAGTCTTTACTTCCTCTCCCAGTGGTGCCAGCAGCCCCAGTTAACTCACCTACATGGAGAAAGAGAAC